>CAUYQG010189590.1:0-22637 GCA_963574415.1 Tarsius wallacei | reverse complement strand
CCTGGAGAGGAGTTGCTCCCCACATTAAGAGGCTCTTGGCTGCCAGCATTTTAACACCTTGCAGATCCATTTGAAACACTCCATTCTTGCCAGTCAAAAAACCAAGAGCATCTGACTACCAGCCCATTCTTTTTTTTTTTTGAGTTGGAGTCTCACTCTGTCACCCAGACTGGAATGCAGTGGCTGCTCCTGGCCACCGCAGCCTCGACCTGCTGGGCTCCGGCGATCCCCCCGCCTCAGCCTTCCGAGTAGCTGGAACTACAGGCACGCGCTACCACGCCTGGCTAATTTTTGATTTATTGTAGAGATGAGGTCTTGCCAAGTTGCCCAGGCGGGTCTCGAACCCGCGGGCTCAGGCAATCCACTCACCTCAGCCTCCCAAAACGCGGGATTACAGGCTGAGCCACCGAGCCCGGCACATTGATATTTCTTAAATGCATGTTTTAAATAAAGTTATTAAAGCAAACCATACACAGAGATGTATACAGATCATTAGCATACAGCTTAATAAGTTTTCACAAAGTAAATATACCTATGCAGCCATCATTTAGATCAAGAAATGAGATGTTGACAAGAAGCAGAGACTGAATTCTAAATTCTAAAACTAGTGGCTATTTTTGCTTTGTTTGGAACCTTATATCATGGGCTCATATAGAATGTACTTTCTTGCGTCTGTTGTATTTTGTTCAGTCATATGGTTGGAAGGCCATCATTGCCGACTTGAATTGCACTGTATGCATCCATGCCAACTTTTTATCCATTCTGCTGTTGAACATTTGGATTGCTTCCAGCTTTTTTTGTGACTGTGAAAAGTGCGGCTGTGGACATTTTTGTGCAGGCCTTTGGGTTCACGTGTGTACTCATTTCTGTTGGGGTTGGAAGTGAATTGCTGGTACATAATACTTGAAGAATCAGCTTTAGGAGAAATTGTAAAACAATCACAATGATGACACTTCCACCAACAGTGAATGGGAATTTCAGCTTCTTTATAGCTCCTCTAACACTGGGTAGTGGCAGTAATTTTAATTGTAGCCATTCTGGTGGGCATGTATATAGTTGTGTCGTTGTGTTTACATTTTTTAAAATTTTCTATTTTAAATATGTGGGGTACAATTCAGGGTTAGTTATACAAATGTTCATTATGCAGGTACCCTTGTTGATGACGTGTGTCTCCCCTTCCCTGGCTGTTTTCTACTACTGCCAATCCCTTTCTTATAGTATTACAATAGTTGTTCAAGGTCCGTTTATGAGAGAGCACATGTGATGCTTGGTTCTCTGTTTCTGTGATAGATCACCCAGTAGTATAGCCTCTATGACCATCCAAGTTGCTGTGAAGTTCATAATTTTGTCCTTCTTTATGGCTGTGTAATATTCCATTGTGTATATGTGCCACATTCTTTTTATCCAGTCCTCTTTCGATGGGCAACCAGCACAGTTGGTCCCATGTTTTTGCTGTTGTGAACGATGCTGCAATAAACATGCCTGTGCAAGTATCTTTTTCATAGAGTGATCTGAGTTCCTCTGGGTATATTCCCAGTAGGGGAATTGCGGGATCATATGGGAGGTCAATTTTGCACTCCTCTGGTAAATAATGAGGTTGAGAAGTTTTTCATATGCTTATTTGCCTTTAAGTATCTTCTTGTCTGAAGAGACCTAGGTCTTTTGTTCACTTTATATTTGGCTTCCTGTCCCTTTCTTGATTATTTCTAAGCATTCTGTATTCTGAACATGATTCCTTTGTATGGAATGTATAGTCCTATGCATTGAAAATGTCATTTCCCACTTTTTCACTCTCATAATGGGGTCTTTTGGTGAACAGATATTCCTAACTTTAATATAATCTAATTTCTCATTTTCTCCTTTATTATATATTTCCTTTTTTGTTTTTTGAGCTGTGGTCTCACTCCATCTCCCAGGCTGGAGTGCAATGGCACAGTCATGGCCACCCTAGGGTCGACCTGATGGGCTCCAGCCATCCTTCCACCTCAGCCTTCCAAGTAGCCGGAACTACAGGTGTGCGCTACCACGGCCAGCTAATTTTTTGATTTATTATAGAGACGAGGTCTCACCAAGTTACCCAGGATGATCTCAAACCCCTGGGCTCAGGCAATCCTCTCGCCTCAGCCTCCCAAAGTGCTGGCTTTATTTCCTTTTTAAACTGTTTTGTCTTACACATACCTTTTTCCTTTATTGCTAGTGCTTTTTGTGCCCTGTTTAAGAAAACTTTGTTTATTCCCAAATCATGAATGTATTTCTGTATGGTTTTTTTTTTTGACTATTGAGTGTTTTACCTTTCATATTGAGACTAGAAATTCCCCTGGAATTTTTCTGCATCATGTGAGGTATAGCACAAAAAAATCTCTTAAAAATATGGATATCCAGTTGACCTACTGCCATTTACGTGGAACATTGCCCGTTTTTCACTGCAATGCAGCGTCTCGTCTAACGATTAACGATGGTGTCTGTGTGGATCTGTTTCTGGACTCTTTCTGGAGTTCTTCCGATCTCGCTGTCTGTCCTTGCATCAGCAGCACATTGTTTTAATTGATGTTGATTTATAATACCGTAACTGGTGGTGTTAAATCCGTTAACGTTCTTCTCCTTCAGTGTTGCCTTGACGAGTCGTGGCTCGTTGCTTTTCCAAATAAGTCTTAGAATTCATTTACTAACTTTCACCCTAAAAACCCAGGGCTTCATGAGATTTTTGGTGGGGATTGCTGTGTATTGAGTCTATACACTGATTTGGGAAGAATTGACATTCGTCCATGTTCATCATTAAGTAAGATGTTTGCTATCGGGTTTTATCAGGTTGAGAAAATTTCCTTCCAATCCCAATGTGTTGGAAATAGAAGAGTAAGTCCCCTGTGGGGTCTTTACTATGCGAGGCTTCCAATCTGTGATCACAAATTTTCTCCTTCTCCTGTACTTTCTCTCAATAAGGTTTTGTGGTTTTCTGTGTAGACGTCTTGCGTATCTCTTTTAAATATATTTTTTAAGGATTTGGTATTTGTTTTCCACTACAAATGGTATAACTTACTAAACTTTCTTTTCTAAATGTTTGTTATTGGTATAGAGAATCCGGAGTCTTGCATGTCGAGCTTATCTCCAGTGATGTGCTCAATTAACTTATTAGTTTTAATAATTCCTCTGTAGAATATTTTGGTTTTCTTCATATGCAAGTAGGATTTCAGAGAGTAATCACTGTTGGATCTCTTCTTTTTTTTCAATATTCTTTCCCCACTTGCAGTCCTTAAGATTTCCATTGTGTAACGTTGAATAGAGGTGGTTTCAGAAGTTAGCCTTAAATTATTCCTGGTCTGGGGAAAACTTTCAGTATTCATCAAGTGAGATGCTGGCGATAGAGTTTTATCAGGTTAAGAAAATTTTTTTCCATTCCTAGTGTGTTGGAAGAGGGAGAGTAAGTCCCCCTTGTGAGGTCTTTAAGGATCACTCCAACCAGGCCACGGAAATAGGAGAGGCATATCAGATTCAAGGATTTATTGTATTTGCAGGTCCTAGAGAGGACACCACAGCACACCATGCCAAAGGCCACATGGGAGGCACACCAGGGGAGCGGTGGGGAGCCCAGAGAGTGAGGACCCATGGGCAGGTGCCTTTATCAGGGATCAGGAGGAAGCATACAGGCAAAAAGCATGAGGAAATCTCATTGGTGTATTTGAATGTCACTAGGTCACAGTCTGGGAGGGCAAGAAGGGGGACTGCAGGGACCAGCCTTATCACACTGGTGCACCTGTTAGTCTGGGCAGAGTGTGTCTATGGCCCCTTGCTAAGGATGCTGAAGCTTTGGGAAAATATGAAATTTTAAAAATTTGCTATACACCTAGTTTGCTAAGTGTTTTATCATGACTAGACCAATGCATCCACGGAAATGACCATATGCTTTTTTCCATTTTTCTGTTGAGAAGGTGCCTTCTGTTGATTGATTTTCCAATATTAAGCCAACCTGTATTTCTAAAATAAACCCCTCTGGCTTGTAATGTATCGTCCTTTTCTAAGTATCTCAGGATTCAGTTTGCTACTATTTTGTTTAGTGTTTTTCTTCTAAATTTATAAAAAAATATTAGCATATAATTTTTTTTATTTGGAATGCCTTTACTCAGTTATGAGATGAAGGCTATGCTGGTCTCATAAAATGGCTTTCATAGAATGAGTTGAGACACGCTCCCTCTTATTCTATGTTCCGGATGAACTAGGTAAGATGGGTGGTTTTTCCTATAAGTTTTTGATGGAATTCACCAGTAATGCAGTCCAGGACTGGAGAATACTATGTGAATAGATTTTTATGTACAATTTCAGTTTCCTTAATGAATATAGAGCTATTCACATTTTTATTATGTTTTCCTGTTTTGTTAAGGTTTTTTTTTTTTTGGTAATTTGTCCATTTTACTGACATATCCAAATATTGAAATGAACATAAAGTGTTCCTATATCCTCTTAAGCTTTTTAGTGCCTATAGTATTTATGGTAATTTCTCTTTAATTCCATATGTATAAATTTTTTTTCTTTCTCTTCATTTTTTCTTGTTGAATCTGGTATGGGCTTATCAATTTTATCAGCATTTTCCAAGAAACTACTTGTGACTATTGATTTTCTCTATTATACCTCTGTTTTCTGCACCATTAATTTCTGCCACTTACTATTTTCTTCTTTCCACTTTTGTGGTCTTGAACTTGGTATTCTTTTTATGACTTTTGAGATGGATACTTAGGTCACTGATGTTCAGGCTTTCCTCTTTTCTGATACATGCATTTAACCATAGAAGTTTGCTTCCAGTTCAGCTGTCATTCACTTGATATATCATCTTCATAATTAAGTTAATAATATTGTCTGATTTCCATTGTGCATTATCTTTGACCCATGGGTTAATTAGAAGTGTGTTGTTTAATTTCAAACTACTTGTGTAATTTTCAGTTACTGTTTTATTTTTGATTTCTCCTTAATTTCTCTCTGGTCAGAAAGTACATTCTTATGAGTTTTGATCTTTGAAAGGTGTTCAGACTTAGTTATTGTCCAGCACATGGTAAATTTTGGTAACTGTTCCATGTGCATTCTGTGTAATCTGCAGTTGTTGGCTGAGATGTTCTAAATAGATCAATTAGGTCAGATTTATTAATCACATTATTCATATTCATATTCTTACTCATTTTTAACAGCCTGTTCTGCCAGTTACCAAGAGGTACATCAAATTCTTCCACACTAATTGTGGATTTTCATATCTCTTTTTCTAGTTCTAGCAATGTTGGCTTTATATATTTTGAGACTTGGTAATTAGGTGCATTTTAACTAAAAATTCTTACATCTTTCTGTCATTTGATTCTTTTATTATTAGGAAATGTCTTTTTATCTCTAATAATATCTCTTTTCACTAAGTTCACAGTGTCTGATATTAATATAATTTATACGTATTTTCCCATCCTTTTTTCCTTTCAAATTTTATGTCTTTATATCCAAAATATGTCTCAGTGAAGCGACATTTAACTGGGACTTTAAAATCAATTCAGCATATGTATATTACTTGAACTATTTAGTCTATCTGTATTTTATACAATTACTGACATATTTGGGTTATAGTATATCATATTACTCTTTGATTTTTTATTTGGCCCAACTATTTAGCATTTCTTTTTCTCTCATTATTATCCTTTTTTGAATTAATGAATTATTTTACCTCTACTGGCTTGCTAGTAATTTATTCTTTTACTCTTCTTTTAGTGGTTACCCTAAAAATTACAAGCTGGATCATTAATGTATTCATGTATAATATAAATTGTGACTACTTTCCAGAAAAGGCAAGAGACTTAGAATATCTTAAGTCCACATCTCACTTCGACCTCTTCTATTGTTGTCTTACATTTCAATTTTTTTTTTTTAATTGGAGTCTCACTCTGTCGCCCAGACTGGAGTGCAGTGGCCGCTCCCGGCCACTGCAGCCTTGACCTGCTGGGCTCCAGCGATCCTTCCACCTTAGCCTTCCAAGTAGCCAGAATTACAGGCATGTGCTACCATGCCCGGCTGATTTTTTTTTATTTATTTATTGTAGAGATGAGGGTCTCGCCAAGTTGCCCAGGCGGGTCTCGAACCCGCAGGCTCAGACAATCCACTCACTTCAGCCTCCCAAAGGCACGGGATTACAGGCTGAGCCATTGAGCCCGGCTACATTTCAGTTTTACATGTTTTAAATTCCACAAGTTATCAGAGTTGTGGTTTTTAAACAGTTAATGTCTATTTAGAATGACTGCGTATGTACCACTTTTGTGGCTCCCATTCCTTCTGGGATACACTCTTCTGTATTTCCAAGCTCCCTCCGGGATTGCTTCCCTTATGCTGAAAGCACTCTCTTTTGAATATTCTTTTGGCATTGGTCTGTAGGTGGAAAATCCTCTCCAATATCGTTTTTTGGAAAAGTCCTTATTTCAGCTTCATTTTTTAAACAGCTTCATCGAGGTATAATTGACATCAAATAAACTGGATGTATTTATAATATACAATGTAATAAGTTATGGCATTTGTATACACTGTGGTCATTACACTTTCAGTTTAATGAACCTGTCCATCGCCCCCAGAAGTTTCCTCATGCCCCATTTTGACACTCCAACTGTGAAGGATAACTTCAAGGGGTGTTTAGAACCAACGCATCATTTCCAGGACCTTTTTGTCAGGTTCCATATGGAACCAGACAGATATTGGCCAATTTCCTGGGCCAACATCGTAATAACAATCACAGCGAACACTTATGTCCTGCTGTTATAGGCCAGTCACTCTCTTAAGCCCTTTATTCATTTTAATATTTAAGTTACTTGGTGGAACCCTGACCACAACTCTATGAATTAAGTCCTGTGACTGTCCTGTTGCTGGATCTGAGTGCAGTGTAGTTAGCTGTCCTCTGTGCACTTGGGCGGGCACTGAGCTCTCAGTGTGGGACTCACTTGGATTTCTGAAGATCTTCCACCTGGAGATTTGCCAGTGGTCTCCGGATCATGCACAAATGTGCTATTTTCAACCTTTTTGTCTTACTTTTCTTTTTGAAAATAGAGGTAAAATATACAGAATAATATTCAAATCAGCAATAGATGACCAACCACCCAAAGATCGCTATGTTTAACAATTCAATTCATCGTATATTCTTCTAGCCTTTTCCTGTTATAAATAACACCATGTGAAAGGCCCTATCACTGAACCGTTGTGTATAGTCGTGATCATTTATTTAAGGTGAATTCTGAGAAGTAGAAAAACTGAATAAAGAACAGGAAAAACTTCAGGCTTTTGACACACTCACTAGTTACTTACTAGTTTGATGGGCAGGGGTTTGGGGAAGGACACACAGTAAGGAGATGAAAGTCAACATAGCCATGTGCAAGAAAGAACATTCCAGTTCCAAAGTATTGGCAAGACAGTCCCCAGAGGGTCTCTAGCAAGGTGATTCTATAGTATCTGTTTATTTTTTTTCCTCTTAGAAAGAGAAAATATATCTTTATTTTATTTTAATAAATGGTTTCGTTTTGGTAGATATCACAGAGGTGTATATATAGCCTTTGTGTGTCTGTCTTTCTGTTTGTTTTTACTATTAATGATGTTGCTCCAGTTCCAATTGTGTTTACTCAATCAAAAGCTCGTCCTTGTATCTAACCTGAACTGACAACCCTAGTCTCCACATTCTGACCACAACTCTATCGCTCCTTCTGGTTTCCCTGCATGCTTTGTCTGGAGAGCCTCTGGGTGGCTCCCCAGGGTGGTGAATGCCATCCTTGTTAGAAGGGATAGGAGGGAGAATAATCTAATTCTTACCTAAGAGAGGAGACAGTAAACCGATGCTGTGTTTCCATTGCTGTTGGAAAAAGGACAGTAAATGACAGCAAAATTGAATAGCTTGATACTTACGCGGTATAAATTACCCAGCGGAAGAGATGTGTTGAGAGGAAAAGTGAGGATTTGATCTCCGCCTTTCAGTTTTCGGTCATTGTCAACCACAAACTACAGAAGCTGGCTCAGCAAACCTTGGCTTCATCCAGGATACGAGGGAGCAAGCCAAGAGATTTTCTTTTCCCCCTGCTAAGTTGCTCAGGATTGGTCTTTGTGGATATGTTTACATGGGTGAATAAAGTTGCAGTATCTCAATCATTTTGCTACAGTAGTATTTTTCAAACTGTGGGCTGGGCCCTACTCGTGGGTAATGAAACGAATTTAGCAAGCCATTACTGACTTTTTAAAAAATGAAGTCATATGTAAAATAGAATAGAGAAGAGTTCAGTGGGATAAAAAATACCCAAGTCATCACAAGAGTTAGGATATTATTTGTGGAACTTTTGTTTTAGTTAAATATATACACGCACACCTCTATATGTGGATATGTGTTGCAGATGGAGACATTATTTTTACTGGGATCATGATCAAATAATGACTGCTGGGAATTCATTCTATTCAAGTTTTTTCCCCAATTTTTATGAGTATTTTTGTATATAGATAGTTTTCCAAAATATTTGCTTCTGATTAACAGGTCATACTTTGGAATTTGCTATTGAGGTGAGCAGGGAAAGTCTTCATGTTGAACCAGATAGAAATACATTTTCTTGCTGATCAATTGCGAGTAGAAAATTGGATTGATCTGAATCTTTCTCCATTATGATTCTATATGGAAAACAGCTCTGATAATTACAACTCTTTTCAAATGTGAGATGGAAAAGAACCCAAGGTAAGAAAACCACCATAGTGACATTCAAATGCCAACCCAAGGGTCACTATACTTTGAAAGGCAGATTACTTATGGCAATACTGTGTACCTACTTTTCAATGATTGGAGTTAAGCATTTGCCAAATAATGAAGTCACTTGTAGTTGATTGTGATGACCTGCTGATTTTAAAACTCTAGTATGATAGATTTGATAATAAAGTTTTTATGTAAGCAAAGTGTTTCCTCCTAATTCAGCTTAGCATTAAGTAGATTCATGAACTTGGGTAAGATCCAGCTAGTAGTCCAATTGTATGCAACTAAATTTTCTGCATGTAGAAAATATGCATATACCTAGAGAGAAAAATCATATTGGTATGTGACATTGTCGGCCAAATATATTCATTCATCGGTACTAAATCCTTATGAAACTTAAGAATTGTCAATATAATAAATAACAACAGTAGTTCTAGAAAAAGTCTTAGAGCAGAGATGACATGTGAGTTTCACCATGAACCAGTTGGAAGAGGCTGTCTGGGGGCTATTTGGGAAGGTTCTGGAGGTTGTGTTTGGGATCAGCCGTAAAGAAAGTTTGCATTTGATTAGTAACATCTGTGGTGAACCTGAGAGGGGGATAGTGGTGATATAGATGCCTCATGGATACCTGGGAAGTTTACGGTCTAGTAAATCTTTATGGTATTCTGGAAACAAGTTGCTTTTCCATTTCGTAGAGGGAAGGAAAGGAATCAAAGATGGCTGCCACCCAGAGTTGAGCCTTTCTGCATCTCTTGCTCTTGTTGTATTTCTGTTCATGTTCATCTAGATCATGCCTCATAAATGATTATATCTGTTTACTCCTTTTCATTTCCACTGGCACTGTTAAGTTTTTGGTCCTCATTAAAGGAATTATTACAGAATCCTACTAGATAGCTCCCCTGCTTCTGATGCTTAAACATTTTTGATGGGGTCAGGGGTCATGAACTCCACTGAAAACCATGTGACAGCTGTGTACCATCTCTCCAGAAATTGAATGCTTGCACAAACTTCTGCAAATGACTTCGGGAGGACTATGAATTCTCTGAAGTCTACATTAAAATAACTCTTTGTCTAGTTTGTCTGTCTCTGATCTAGCCCTCAAATTTCTATCAGAGTAGTATTCCTAATGCACAGTTTGGATCGGAATCATTAAATTTCCTGTTGTCTTTAGAACAAAATCCTAATTTGTTTGGATGAGAATCCATCTTTCAAACTCTGGTCCCATTTCTGCCTCTGCAGCCTCATCACCCACTCTCTACCCCTGCATCGTCTTCCCAAACACGCAGTCTTCTAAGCCAAACCAGAGACTTACTGTTCCCTGCAGATGTCCTGACTTTGCACCCACAGGAGCTGCTGCCTGGGAATTCTTTCCCTCATTCCCACCTAGTTGGGCCCTTTCTGGCCTTCAAGCCCAGCATCCATTCCGACTCTCAGGTATTTTTATGAATGTGATACTCTGCGCTGAGTAGCACCTCACATTGTGCCTTGCTCATCATAATGGTGTATTCATCTGTTTGCCCTCAGATCCCTCCCTTGCCTCCTGAGGTTTGTGCCCCCTCTGGGTTCAGCCATGGGAAGGTCTTGGAGGAAGATGGGAAGACTACAAGAAGGGAGAAACACGGTTTGTCTTCTCCACTCTCTGCCTGCCCCAAGCAATGTCTCTGACAACAGTCATGTCTCCTCTTTGGCTTTAGCTCCCACTGGGAAGTCCAACTGAGCTTTCAGCTACTGCCGAGTGACCCTGACCCCAGGGCTCCAACGTCAGCCCCTCCATCTGGGTCTGAGCTGCTTAGGCATTTCCTGCTGGAAGCCTCATTCTCCCATGTTTGACTTCCCATCCATTCCTTCACCTACATTATCAGTTTCCTGCACTATAATCTTTCTGTTTAGATACTTAGACCAGTTGACATTTTCCTGAATGAACCTTGACTGATATAGCTAGCATTTGGTGGCTATTTACTGAATGTATTAACTCATTTTAAGTCATCTTGCATGTGGGCATCTCTTGTTTTGTGTGTGCAACAGGGGTACGTCCTAGATCAGTTATCTAGAACATAATTACATTCCTTGGGGTTACCTGGGATGGTTTAAAAAATCAATAGTTTGAAACAATTAACGTTTATTCGTTCATGAGTCTAAGGGCTGGCTCTCCAGACCAGCTGGGCTCACCCATGCATTTGTGGTCAGCTGTATGTCAGCTGGGTGACTCCTCACCCAGGCTGGGCTCTCTCATGTGTATGGGTCTTGGCTGATCTTGGATGACCTTGGTGGAGACAACTGACATGAGTCAACTCCATTATATGTTTCTCATTTGTTGCAGGCTAGCTTGGGCATGTTTTGATGGTAGTCACACAAGAGCAAGAGAAAACATGCACACGTAACAAGAACTTTTTCAAACTATATCCCAAGAGATATATGAATTCCAATTAGGATTCCATTTATCCACTAATCACAAAGATAATGCTCAATAACATAGTGTATTAGCAAAGGTACGAGAGACAGGACTTTCAGACATAGATAGAAGCCAAAATAACCTCTATGGAGTCCAATTTGGAGATATCAGTCAGCATATGCCCATTGATGGCCAATTCCATTGTTTAAGATTTGTGCTGGCCAGACGCGGTGGCTCAAGTCTATAATTTCAGCACTTTGGGAGGCATAATCCCAGCACTTTAGGAGCTCGAGGTGAGAGGATTGCCTGAGCCGGCAGTTCGAGACCAGCCCAGGCAACTTGGTGAGACCTCGTCTCTACAATAAATAAAAAATTATCCAGGTGTGGTAGTGCACACCTGTAGTTTCGGCTACTTGGAAGGCTGAGGTAGAAGGATCGCCAGAGCCCAGCAGGTAGACACTGAGGTGGCCGTCAGTATGCCACCGCACTATAGCCTGGGCGACAGAATGAGACTCCAACTCAAAAATAATATAAAACAAAATAAAACATTTTCCTTGTGTTCAGGATCTTTAAGAAAAGAGGAAAATTAGCTGAGGTGGACAGAAAGAACAGGGTTAAACCCCACCTCTGAAGCTTACTGCCTATCTGGAAAGAAGAATTACATACAGGAAGATACCCTGTAATTACTGTAGCATGCAGTGCATGATAAGGTTGAAAGTGGTATAGAATAGAATAATTATTTTCCCTGTTAAAAATCTCTCTGGGAGTACCACTGTGAAAAATTGCAGAATAGCCGGGCTCAGTGGCTCAGCCTGTAATCCCGTGCCTTTGGGAGGCTGAGGTGAGTGGATTGCCTAAGCCCGCGGGTTCGAGACCCACCTGGGCAAGCGAGACCTCATCTCTACAATAAATCAAAAAATTAGCCGGGCGTGGTAGCACGTGCCTATAATTCCGGCTACTTGGAAGGCTGAGGCGGAAGGATCGCCGGAGCCCAGCGGGTCGAGGCTGTGGTGGCCGGGAGCGGCCACTGCACTCCAGTCTGGGCGACAGAGTGAGACTCCAACTCAAAAAAAAAAAAAATTGCAGAATAATGGAAAATGTTTTCTTCACATAGTTATGGAAATCTATCACAAACATGATATCATGAAGACAACAGCAAAGAACAACAATCTTTGGTACTATTTACGATAAAATTTTATATAAGATATCATTTAAAAACACTTTCTTCTTGTATTGCATATTTTTTTAAAAATAAGCACTTAAAAATTTTCTAGACTTACTGGACAGTAGACAAATCCATCGCTTTTTTCATCAATGAAAACTAATCTGGTCCCATTTGGGTCAGGAAAAATCTTCTTCACACCAACAGGATGTCGATAATCATTAACAAATTGCCAGTCTTCAATGTAGAAATACTGAATGATACCAGTCTAAGAAAAAAAAAAATCCAGTCATGAAAATATAAGAGGTGGACAAGAAAATACTGAATTTCAAGATTTAAGTTAAAGATATTTCCTAATTTTAAGAGAAAGAGGTCATATTTTGATGAAGAAAGAATCTAAAAATAATTAGTGTGCGTGAAAGGTACAGATCCAAAAAAATAAAGTGGGAATGCACATGTCTACTAATTAAGTCTGTTAATTCTAATATTCTTAGTGATATTAAAGCAGTATTGATTTTTAGATTTCCTACTTGCTGAAAATATGCATATTGTTTACAAGTAACTTATAAATATGTTATTTCAAACGTTTTGCTGTTAATGAATAGATAAATAAGAAAATCAATTCTAAGATAAAAACAAACACAAAAACTACCTAATACTATCACTTATATTTTTATATGTTAGCAATGAACATGAAGACAACAACATAAAAAATACAATGCCACTTACAGTCACTCAAAAAATGAAACACTTGGATGTAAATTTAGCAAAACATGCAAAGGACTTGTCTGCTGAAAACTACAAATTCTAATGAAAGAAATAAAAACCTTAAATAAATGGAGGGGTATACTTTGTTCATGGATTGGAAGAATAAACATAGCAAACATGTTAATTATTCCCAACTGATGTAAAGGTTTAACATCATTTTAGTAAAAATCTCAAGAAGATTTCTGTAGACATAGGCAAGATTATAAATATATATGGAATGGCAAAGGAACTAGAAGAGCTAAAATAATTTTGAAAATACAGAATAAAGTGGGAAATTAATAAAGTGTAACCAATTTCAAGGTTTTCTTTTTATAGCTACAGAAATCAAGACTGCGTGGTGTTGGTGGAAAGACAGACATACAGACCAATGGAACAAAATACAGAAGGCAGACATAAGTACAGATATGCCCAACTTATTCTTTTTCCTATTTTTAAGATACCTGTACTTTTATTTTTTAATTCATAACTTCATTGATATAATTTACATACTATACAATTCACCTTCTTAAAGCAAACAACTCCATAGTCTTTAGTATATTCCCAGAGTTGTGCAACACTTGATCACAATCAAATTTAAAATATTTCATCACCTCAAAAAGACATTCCACTTGGCAGTCAATCCAGCTGCCCTTCAATGGGTGAATGGTTAAACAGACTGGAACAGCCATATCACAGAGCACCATTTAGCAATAAAAGAAACGAACTTTGATACACACAACATGGATGCATCTCCAGAGACGTGAGCTGAGTAAAAAGAAGCCAATCCCAAATGGCCGTATACTGGTATAATTCCATTTATATAACATTACTGAAATGTCAAGATTACAGAAATGGAGAACAGATGATTTGATTCCAGGGGTTAAGGATGGCGTAGGGGAATGAGAGGAGTGGTGTGGGTATAAACAGCAACCAGAGGGACCCATGTGGTGGCAAAGTGTTCTGTAGGCTGGCTCTATCGATGTCAATACCCTGGCTGTGATACTGTACTATAAAGTTACTTTAGAGTAAACTAGGTAAAGGGTACCTGGTATTGTTTCTTATAAGTGCATGTGAATTTACAAAAATCTCAAAATAAAAAAGTTCATTAAAACAAAAACACATTGCAACATTTTGGACGTCTATTCAGGCCAAGACGGAGTAAGACATTGGACTTACTTTCCCAACCCAAACAACGAAAAATAATAGACAAAATGCACAAAACAATAGTTTTTAAGAGGCTGGAATTAGGCAACAAAGGACAATGATCTCTGAGAGATGGGAAACAAACAAGGTGAATACTATGGTTGCTCCAACTTATTTTAAGCCAATGCAAAAGGACCAGGAGTTATGGAGCTAGAGCTGAGAGTCCAGGGAGAACGAAGTGGCTACGGTTTGCAGGGCAGAGTTGCAAAGAGGAGAAAGCTGCAGGGAGAACCTTGAAGATCTGCAGGGTGTCCACTTGACTCTTCAGTATCTTCAGTCCATGGATCTGAGAAAACTACTAAGGCCAGGGAAAGAACCTCATCAAAGAGTAAACACTGACTGGCCTCACTGGCTGGGAATGTGACTGTTGCCAATGGCCAGACAGGAAAAACGCAGATTTCACAGGACACTGGGTAGAGGACTCAGGAAAATCTTGCTTCAGGAGTGGGAAATAACTGGCAAATACTGAGCACTGTTTCACATCTGCCAAACAAATCATAAAAGGAAAACCCAAGAGTCAAACTATTTCCAAATAAATAAACTGTATCCCAGAACAAAGTCCAAAAATATTTTTAGGAATACAAAAATATCCAGCACCCTCAAAGGTAAATTACAAGCATGCAGGAAAATATGACTCATAATATGGAGAATAATTAATCAATCAAAACTGACCTAGAACTGACTCAAATATTTTAATTAGCAGATAAAGTCATTAAAGATTATTTTAACTGTATATAGCATGTTTTGAAAGTTCATTGCAGACATGGAATATATTTAAAAGACCCAAACAGATCTTCCACAGATGAAAATCTCCATGTCTAAAATGAAAAATACATTGGATGAAATAAATGGTAGATTAGACATGATAGGAAAAAAAAACTAGTAAGTTTGAAAATACAGCAGTAGAAACTAAGAATTAAAAATCTGAAACTCTGAAGAGTATCAGCTTTGGGACAGCTTTAAGCAGCATAATATACGTGTAATTGGATTCTCTGAAACTGGGAGCAAAAGGGGGGGAAATAGTTGAAATCATAGTTGAAAATGTTCCAAATTTGATTAAAATTGTAAGCCCACTGATCCAGCAGTCCAACAACTCCAAGAACAAGAAACGTGAAGAAAATGACATCAGGACACATTACAATCAGATTGCTCAAAACCAGTGATAAAGACAAAATCTTAAAAGCAGATAGAGAAAAAGACAGATTACACACAGAGGAACAAGATAAGAATGATGGATTTTTTTTTTTTAGTTGGAGTCTCACTTTGTCACCCAGGCTAGAGTGCAAGTGGACGCTCACGGCCACTGCAGCCTCGACCTGCTGGGCTCAGGCGATCATTCCACCTCAGCTTTCCAAGTAGCTGGAACTATAGAACGGCACTACCATGCCTGCCTAATTTTTTAATTTATTGTAATGACAAGGTCTTGCCAAGTTGCCCAGGCTGGGCTTGAACCCCTGGGCTCAGGCAGGATGACAGATTTTTTGGAAATGATGCAAGCAAGTAGACAGTGGGGCAACATCATTAATGTACTGAAAGAAAAAAATGGCTAACCCTGGATTCTATACCTAGCAAAAATAACTTTCAAAAAGGAAGGTAAGATAAGGATGTTTTCAGACACAAAAGCTACAAGAATTCATTATCAGTAGACCAGTACAATAAATAATGATAAAAGTAGTCCTTTAGGCAGAAGGAAAAGATACCAAATGGAAATATGAATCTATACAATGGAACTAAGGAGCACCACAAATGGCAAATATATGGATAAATATATGTGTTTTCTTATTATTGAAATATCGTTATAAGATAATGATTTTTAAACAAAATTAATAAAAGATATTATGGGGTTCACAATATCTATAAAATGTAAGACAATCACACTAAGGTTGGGAGAAGAAAAATGGACATATACTATCCTAAGATTCTAAAAGTAAACATTAAGTGGAAAATCTCTCTTAAAGGTACACTGTGATAAAGCAAACCTAAAATGCCCACTAAACTAACAAAGTGATGTAGTTTATAAGTCAACAAATAATAATTTTAAAAAATAGTCCAAAAGGAGGGAAAAGAGGAATAAAAAGGCAACATAGAACAGATGGAACAAATAGAAAACAAAAAGCAAGATAACAGACTCAAGCCTAAACATATAGAGAATTCTGCTATATTAGAGGTGTAAACTCCCCAACTGAAAGTCAGGAGGACATCAGATTCTGAGATCCAATTATACATTATCTATAAGAAAAACAATTTACATATAAAGATACAAATACATTACAAATAAAAGAATGAGAAAAAATATACTAGGATAATATTCCAAAAAACTGGAAGGGCTATATATTAATACCAGACAAAATAGATTTCAGAGAAAAAAACTATTTCCTGGGATTTTAAAAGGTCATTCAAAAAGATAGAGGGGCTAATTTATCAAGAAAACATAAAATCCTAAATGGTTATGAATGGATATATGTAAATAAAAACACTGATAGAACTGCAAAGACAAAAGACGAATCCACAACTGTAGTCAAGAGCTTTCAATACCCCTTTCTCAATAATTGATAGAACAAGTAGATATAAAATTAGAAAGAACACAGAAGTTTTGAACATTATCAACCAACTTGATCTCTTTGACATTCTAGAATAGCATACATCTTCTTTCCAAGTACCAAAGGAACAATTATCAAACAGATCGTATTCTGTACCATAAAATAAATCTCACAATCTTAAAAGGATGCAAGTCATACATAATATATTCACTAACTACAAAAGAAATCAGAAATCAGCAATGGAAAGATCTCTGGAAAAACTCAATTGTTTGAAAACTCAACAAAACACACTATAAATAACTTATAGATAAAAGAAGAACTCAGAAATAACATTATAAAGTATTTTGAACTGAACAAAAATGAAACACAACATATAAGAATTTATGGGATGCCGTGAAAGAAGCTGTGGAGGAAATTTCTAGCACTAAAGGACTATATGAGAAAAGAATGGTTTCAACTCAATAAAATCAGCTTCTGTTTTAAGAAATGAGAAAAAGAACAAATTAAAACCAAAATAAACAGGAGAAAAGAAATAAGGATTAGAGCAGAAATCAATGAGATAGAAAACAGAAAAACAATAGAAAAAAATCAGTGAAACAAAAAGCTGTTTTTTTGAAAAAAAAAAATCAACAAAATAGATAAACCTCTAGGTAGACAAGTCAGGAAAAAAAGAAACAATTACCAATTATCAGGAATGATATAGTTGATATTATTACAGATTCTAAAAATAATAAAAAGATAATAAGGAATATTATGAATAATTTTATGTCTATACATTTGATAGATGAATGGACAAATTTGCTGAAACACATAAACTATCAAATCTTACTGATGAAGAAACAACTTGAATAGCTTGGTACCTATGAAAGCAATTGAATTTGTAGTTTAAAATTCCTTCTACAAAGAAAACTCCAGGACTGGTGGCCTTGTAGGGAAAAAGTGCCACCAGAGCACTGAGGTTACCATGCAATATCCCACAGGCCACTGAGGCAAGGCTCACTGCTGACTCACCCAGGCCTGGAAGGAGCGTGGCAACACAGGCAACCTTGCAAAAAGCTGTCACAGTCACTTCTCATCCCCCCTCTATCTTGTGTGAAGCGTCACTGAAACGGTTTCTTATCTGCTTCCCTGATGCAAGGGACTGTTTAGTTTGCCCTCTGTAGGATACAGCTGAAGGGTATAAACTGCCTGGCCACATAAACTGGCTACTCCACTATAGAGTAATCCGTTGTCCAGAAAGGCATTGGCCCTTCCAGTCTAGCGTTATACTGAGGGTCTCAAGATGTGAGGAGCTGACAGAATGCTCATCTTGCTTTTGCTATCTATATATTTGGGTCTGTTGTCTCCTTACTGCACGAATCTATGGGAAACTAAACTCAGGAACTGCTTGATCACTTGGCAGACTTCACTGGTAAATTCTATTCAAACATTTAAGAAAAAATAATGTTAACTCTAATAAACTCTTACCAAAAAAAATTGAAAAAGACTCATTCTATGAGGCCAGCATTACCCTGATACCAAAACGAGACAAAAGCATTAATAGGCATTCCCTGATATCCTTGGGAAACTGGTTCCAGAACCTCCTCCTTCTCCCACAGACACCAAAATCCAAGAATGCTCAAGTCCCTTACATAAGTGGGGTAGTATTTGCATGTAAACCATGCACTTTTCCCCATGTACTTTATATCATCTCCAGATTATTTATAATACCTAGTACAACATAAATGCCATGAAAATAGTTACACTGTATTGATTTTTATTTGTATTATTTGAATTTTTTATATTGTGATCTGCTGAAAATGTTGTTTGAAACTGCAGATGCAAACCTGAAGATACAGATGGCCAAATGTGTAAGAAAAGTAGACCAATATCCCTCATGAACACAGCTGCAAAAATTCCAATCAAAATTTTAGAAAATTAAGTTAACAATATACACAAAGGAGAATACATCATGATCAAGTGAGGATTATCCCAGGAATGCAGGGTTGGCTTAACATTTTCAATGCTATTCACAGATTATAAACAAACTAAAAAAGAAAAACTATGTGATCATTTCTATGGATGGAGAAAAAGCATTTTACAAAATCTAACATCCAGAAAAACTCTCAGAAAACTAGTAATAGAAGGGAACTTCCGAAACCCAATAACAAACATCTGTAAAAACTCTGCAGCTAACATCATAATTAACAGACAACAACAAGATGAAGATACACATGTCTTGCCAGTGCAGTCAGGCAAGGAAGAGAATAAAAGGATGTAAGTTGGAAAGAAAGAAGTAAAACCATCTTTATTCGCAGATGACATCGTCATCTACATAGAAAATCTAATAAAATCTACAAAAAAGCTACTAGAACTAATGAGTTTAGCTAGGTTGCAATATATATGATCAATATAAAAAATCGGTTGCATTTTTATATGTTAGGAATTTTTTTTTTTTTGAGTCAGAGTCTTGCTGCCATCCAGGCTGGGGTGCAGTGGCATGATCACAGCTTACTGCAGCCTCGATCTCCTGGGCTCAGGCAATCCTTCTGCTTCAGCCTCCTGAGGAGCTGGGACTATGAGTGTACGCCACCTTATCTGACAAAATTTTAAAACTTTTTTGCAGAAATGAGGTCTTGCTGTGTTGCCCAAGCTGGTCTCAAACTCCTGGCCTCAAACAATCCTCCTGCCTTGGCCTCCCAAAGTGCTGGGATTAAAGGCATGAGCCAACATGCCTGGCCAAAAAAAATATTTTTTAAGAAAATATTTTTGTATAGCTGCAAAATGTGTTTGTGTTTTAAACTAAGTGTTATTATAAGAGAGTAAAAATGTTTAAAAATTACTTCTAAAGTCGGGAGTGAGATAAGGGTTGAAAAACTATCCACTGGGTACCATGTCCATCACACGAGTGATGGGTTCAGTAGATACCCCAGCCTCATTAACACATAATAGACCTTTGTAACAAACCTGCAGGTATACTCCTAGGATCTAAAAAATAAATAAATATTTTAAGAAAATTTATAAAGTAAAAAAGTTTCAGTGAGTTAAGGTTAATTTATTCTCAAAGAAGTAATTTTAAAAAATAAATTTGGTGTAGCCTAAGTGTACAGTGCTTATCAAGTCTTCAGCCAGGTCCAATAATGCCCTAGGCCTTCATATTCACTCACCACTCACTCACTGATTCACTCTGAGCAACTTCCAGTCCTGTGAGCTCCATTCATGGTAAGTGCCCTACACGGGTGTTCCATTTTGAATCTTATACTGTATATTTCACTGTACCTCCTCTATATATAGATCCACTAATATGTCCCATTGTGGTACATTTGCCTACCATATTCAGTACAGCAATATGTCATATAGGTTTAGAGTCTAAGAGCAACAGACTATACCTTGTAGCCTAGGTGTGTAGAAGGTTGTACCATCTAGGTTCGGGTAAGTACATTCTATGATGTTCACACAATGACAAAATTGCCTAAGGACCATTTCTCAGAACTGTTAAGTGACACATGAATGCATGTAATTAATCACAGATAACCTCATTAATAGTGATGAATTCAGTATAGGAAAAAACACAACTGGTAGGTGAAAGGAATATGACCAAGATCACAAAGTGAAAATTAAAAGTCTCCTATGCTCTATCTTAAAGAAGATGCTACGCACATCTGTACCATAGATGAGGAAATCACAAGTTAAGGCATGACACAAGATACGGCACTTGTCATCCGCAGCTGGGAAAAGTCGGGTCTCCCGTTCTTCTTGAGCATCCAGGAATTCACTTTCTATCTAAAACATAAAGACACATGTTGAGTGCACAACATTGGGGAAGGGTGTAGATTCACAAGACTATCAGAGGCCAGGCCAGTCAGCAAGATCAGACAGAAACCACCACTTGCCAGTGGGGAGCATTCGTCATCCCTCTTTATGCGAACAGTCTTTGCTCCAGGCTCTACAGTTGGCTAGCTGCTGGTCTCTTTGGCTTCCCAGATGTAAAGAGAAAGACACAGATGGAGACAACCCAATTTAGAAACCCCAACTTCACAGGTGCCAACATCTCTTGAACAACTCAACAGGCACAATTTCAAGGATCGCCATAGATGACATGCCCAATTGTAAGTAAGAGACAACGCATTCCAGGAAGTCCAAAAGTATGGCATTCCCATTAGGTTTTTGTTTTGTTTATTTTTGAGACGGGATCTTGCTATGTTGCCCAGGCTGGTCTCAAACCCCTGGCTTCAAGCAATCCTCCTGCCTCAGCCTCCCTAGGTGCAGGGATTACACGTGTGACTCACTGTGCCTGGCCCCCATCAGGTCCTTATAGTTCATTTATAGTTCCTCCCAGATGCAATTTACTAACAGGGTAAATTTTTTTTGTACTAGAAACAATGTTGTGAGTAGCACTGCTGATATTTATCAGGTTTTGGGGGGAACAGAGTTAGAAAGTCAATTGAACTTCTCACACCAAAGGGGAAAGGTTGTGTTAATCCTTTATGCACAACCGGCTTTCTAGCTAGTCTGGACAACCTTACTTCCTGACCAAAGTTCTTGATAATCAGACATTAGGCTATTCATCATCATCATCATCACTTAGCAGGTTTCCAGGACATCAGAATGATACTTACCAAATGTAACTGGACTTTGCCTTCAAAGAGTGCAGCAGCATAGTCAGAATAAAGGCAGATACTGGCTACTGTTCCCAGATATTCCACATCTTTCAATTTTTTCACAGCTGTAGCAATTTTTAAAAGCCAACACATTATTATACAGGTAAAACTATCTCATATAAATATTTGCAAATAATTTTTAAATGTGTGCCTTTGCAAAAAATATTCTGAACATAACACTTTATTCTAAAGAAAATCTTAGTTGTCATCTAAATTTGCCTTCAGGCATCCATAATGGTTCACAAGAAACAAAGTAACAGAAAATAAAATCACATGCAGGACAACTAAGAATTAAACTTTAAGTAGCAAGCAGCTTAACACTGCTTTCTTTTCTTTTCTTTTTCTTTTTTTTTAACCAGAGTGTCACTCTGTCACCCAGGCTGGAGTGCAGTGGCACAATCACGGCCACCGCAGCCACAACCTGCTGGGCTCAGGTGATTCTCCTGCCTCAGCCTTCCAAGTAGCTGGAAACACAGGCATGCTTCCACCTTGCCCAGCTAATTTTTTAAAAATTTTATTGTAGAGACGAGGTTTCACCATGTTGCCCAGGCTGGTCTTGAACCCCCGAGCTCAGGCAATCTTCTCTCCTCCACCCCCCAAAGTGTTGGGATTACAGGTGTGAGCCACTGTGCCCAGCCAACACTGTTTTTTGTTTAACAGGTTTGCTCTGTAACTGAGGATTATCTGACCTCGAGTTAGGGAAAGGGTTGGAGTAGAGGAGGGAAGAGAAGAAAAAGCAAGACTTTCTTCACATGCTGATAGTCATTATTCAAAGAATAAAAGGGGAGACAGAACTAACATGTATTAAGTACCTACTAGGTTTAGGAGTGCCTAACAAATGTGTGCCAAGCAAAATCACACATTTTATTTCATTTAATCTTCCTCATGATTCGTTAAAAGTAGAAGTATTATCATTTTCCAGATGAGTACAGCTCACAGGGGTAATCTGTCTAGTTATATTTGGCTAACACAGGCAGAAGGGGAAATTAAATCCAGGGCCTCTTGAGCTCTGAGGCTCATACTCTACCCACTATACCATGCTGTCTTCACTACAAATGTAAATAATAAAACTAAAAAAATTTTTTTTTTAAGTTGGAGTCTCACTCTGTCACCCAGACTGGAGTGCAGTGGCCGCTCCCGGCCACCGCAGCCTCGACCTGCTGGGCTCCGGCAATCCTTCCGCCTCAGCTTTCCAAGTAGCTGGAATTACAGGCACGCGCTACCACGCCCG
>CAUYQG010189584.1:0-21400 GCA_963574415.1 Tarsius wallacei | reverse complement strand
CATTTCTTTACACCAATAATAAACAAACAGAAACCCAAATAAAAAGCACAATTCCATTCACAATAGCCACAAAAAAAAAATGAAATACCTTGGCATCTTCCTAACCAGAAACGTGAAAAACCTTTACAATGAAAACTACAAAACAGTGCTCAAAGAAATCAAAGATGACACAAACAAGTGGAAAAACAACCTATGCTCAGCCGGGCTCGGTGGCTCAGCCTGTAATCCCACGCCTTTGGGAGGCTGAGGTGAGTGGATTGCCTGAGCCCGTGGGTTCGAGACCCGCCTGGGCAAGCAAGACCTCATCTCTACAATAAAATCAAAAAATTAGCCGGGCGTGGTAGCGCGCGCCTGTAGTTCCAGCTACTTGGAAGGCTGAGGCAGAAGGATCGCCAGAGCCCGGCAGGTCGAGGCTGCGGTGGCCGGGAGCGGCCACTGCACTCCAGTCTGGGCGACAGAGTGAGACTCCAACTCAAAAAAAACAAAGAGACATTTCCACAAGATACATAGGAAAATTTATTTCATTACTCAGCAGTTATACTTCATCAATCTTTATGAATTGTTGTGACGCTGCAATTTAATAAAAGATGATAGAAATGATAATTGTCCAAATAGTTTAGAAGATAAGTGATACAAAAGCGTATCTGTTACTTACCTTCGGTAATAAATATATTTGAATTGAACACATTACTTGAGAACCCATTCACTATTCACTATCAAATCAGTTTCTTAGAGGGCAATTTTTAGAGAATTACTATCCTAATAGCGTAGAAAAGCCAATTCAGTTGGCTTCTCGGTATCTTGATTTATTTTTCCAGAGAAATCGAAACGTGGAAAAAAAAGCAGAGAGTTCCGCAAACTATTGTTCCCTGCCCAGTCACTTTCAATTCAGTCAGACCCCTTTATTTTCTTCATAACACTCGTTACTCTCCAAAATTATCTTGTTCACGATTTACTCCCCCACTCATACTCACAAGAATGGAAGCTTCTGAAAATGGGACCTTGTCTGCCCCATTGTACCACCAGCACCAACAACAGCACCCGGGGATAAAGGGAATTCCATGTTATCTATCTGCTCAGTGCATGAGTTGTTGGCCAGGTTGACTCTAGTGTGAACGGGTAAGCTGTGAATTTGTAGACTATGGATGAAGAAGGAGACTGCATACCTGACTAGGAAGCATTGTTCTGAGTGCTGACCTCTTCGTTGTATTTTATATACCCCACCCCTGCCTCCACAGTACCCATATTGTTAAGTGTGTGTTGTAGTTTTCAGTTTCCTTGGTTTTCTTTCTTTCCCATGGATACTTGAGGGCAGGGAACAAGTCTCATTCCTCTGTGTGACCCACATACCAAACACTGACCAGCAGGGTGAAAGAACAAGTCTCTGAGTATGTGAATGCACAAGTGCCTAAGAATGTACTATATTTTGTGATTTACTTCTTCAAATAGAAAGCAGATGACTGACTGCTAAGTGTTCTCTGATGCTTGTGTGGAGAAACCTTTGACATCAGAAAGACAATTTCTGACAAATTGGGCTCTTTGTTTTTGTTAGTACTGTATAATACCATTGCTGTCAAATAGAGTTTGAGCCACACATATACTTTCAAATTTCTACTAACCACATTTTCGGAGCTTTAAGAAAGTGAATTTAATTAATAATATATTTTATTTAACTGAACATATCCAAAATATTATCATTTCAACATAAATCCATATATAAAACCATTGAAATATTTTGCTTTTTTTGGTAGTAAGTCTTGAAGTCTGGTGTGTATTTTACATCCCAATTTGGATGCTAAATTTTCATCAGAAATATTTGATCTGTGTTATATTTCATAAAATTTAAAGTTAGAAAAGTAGACTCCCATATCCAAATTGTTCCAAACACATTTAAATGTGTTCTAGCATCTGCATTGAGTATCAGTTTTAAATTGGAAATTTTATTTTATTTTATTTTTGAGTTGGAGTCTAACTCTGTCACCCAAGCTGGAGTACAGTGGCACACTCCTGGCCACTGCAGCCTCGACCTGCTGGGCTCAGGTGATCCTTTCACCTCAGCCTTCCAAGTAGCTGGAACTGAAGGCACGCACCACCATGCCTGGCTATTTTTTTTAAAATTTATTTATTGTAGAGATGAGGTCTCACCAAATTGCCCTGACTGGTCTCGAACCCCTGGACTCAGGCAATCCCCTCACCTTGGCCTCTCAAAGTGCTGGGATGACAGGCTTGAGCCACCACACCCAACCAAATTTGAAATTTTAAATACAATTAAATATGTAGTTCTCTGGTCGCACTTACTTTCTGTCCCAGGTAGCCACGTATGGCCAGTGGCTACTGTATTGGCCAGTGCAGATTAGAAATTCTTCTTAAGTAAACCTTTCCTATATATCTTATTTTATTTCCAAGCACCCAAAGCCTTCTATCACCTCAAGTGGCAGCATTCTGGAATAGGATAGACGTTGAAGTCGTTGGGTCCAGCTTTGCCGTTTTATAGGAGCCGAAGCCCGAAGAGAAGGGGGCCCATTCAGTTATCTTGGCACTGGCTGTGCACTCAACAGTCCAGCAGGCACTACCAGTCCACCTCTTTGGGTCAGACAGAGACCAGGGATGTGCCTCCTCCTCTCTGAGGCCAATGTGGATATAACAGATAGACCTTGGGGAAGCCTCCCCATGCGCCTGCCCCCATCTGCCCATGTGAGTTCACAGAAGCAGCTGGCATGCTTGGGACCAGCTGGCTCTCTCTCCAGCGCTGAGGTCAGGCCAGTTAGTTGGATGGACAGGGAGGGTGGGCAGACCAACTGCTAAGACAGATGGCACCAAGGCCAGTCAGTGCTCGTTATCCAGAGGTGCCACCCCTGCCCCCACCCCGAGGAGTATGGGAAGGGCCACCAGTCCCTCAGTGTGAACCAGCCACAGTTTTTGGTTTTGAGGACTTTGTGTGTCTCATCTAAAAAGGAAGAATAATATGTGACTGGGAGTGGAAAATTTCCCAGGTGACTTTTTGTCAGTTGTAACCATTGGATTTAGTGCTTGTTTCTTTCTTGTTCCTCCACCTTGTTTCAAACCTGCTCAAGATCTCTTAATATCATCTTTATCTAGGATGCCAAAATTAAGGAAATGATAGCGGATCCAGATTTCTTTGTGCAGGAGAAATATTTTGACTATCTCTCATGGCGAGGCTGTTCTGCTTCTGAGAAAACTGAAGTGGGTGCAGCACGAAATCGTTCTCATTCCATCAAAACATGCACTCGCCTCATTACCAAGAACCTGGTGTAGGAATGGGGAAGCACAGTTCCCTGGTGGTCCTGGAACCATTTATCTTTTCGGTTTCTTTCTGGTTTCCACCCTCCATTATTTTATATGCGCCCTGTCTTCCACCTCTTTACATCACTAGGTAATATTTTTTCAAAGTGTACGAATAATTGTAGCTTCAAAATCTCCATGTGTCATTGTCATCTCTGCAGAAAGCACATGCGTTGCTATTTGTTTGTGTGTCAACTCAGCTCAAGGATATGGAGACACAATATAAAATGACAACTGAAAGTAGTCAAGGTATTAATTGGCTAAACTAATATTCAAAACTTCTTTTGAAATCTTGAAAAGGCATATGGGAAAACTGAGGAGAAAAAAAATCCCTGTGTGTGGTACATCAAAAGTCTGTAAAACATCCTAGCGAATTGGTTTGTCTTTGTTTTCAATGGAATATTTAGCCACAATCGTTTGACTCCTGAATGGATAATATTTGGGGTATAAACATCACTCCATATGCCAGTCTGGAAAGTGATTTTTCTCTTTGTGTAGTTGTTTCATGCTCTAATAATGCACAGACAGGAAGTACTCTGGAAGAAACTTGTAAGAAATCAGAAATCGTTTTGGACAAAATAATGCAGAAGTTTTTCATTGGAGCGTTCACTTTTTGACATAACTTCTAGTAACAAAGGTGCAAGTGAGGGAAACACTGGGACGCTCACTGAAGAATGTTGGTTTTCAAATTGAGCTTACCAAAGCTGCCTTCTGGAGGGAGTTTGGGGAGCTATAAAGCTGAGCCTTAGGGCACTATTTCTTCAGTTCAACTGAGCAGCACCACTGTTTTATATATATATATTATAACTGCCTTTTCTGCAGGACTCATTCAAAGAATGATTTCTTTCCCTAACAAAAGTTTGAAAGGTCATTGTACTATATTTTGAAAGGATGGTTTAGGAACTCTTGTACCTGGGACTTTTATAAAACAGCAACAGATTTTATTTTTTCTCAAGAAAGGGGAGTCATTTTTGAATTGTTATTTCTTAGCTTTTAATAGCTTTGCTGTTGTGTACATAGACCTGGCAATACATTGCTAGGGCCAGTGGCAGGTACTAGGACTGGAGAAGTTGTTCTGGATGCCAGTGACCACTGGACTGATGAAACCTTGTATTATTGTTTTCTATAATGCCGTGTCTGCATCCCATCATTGTTACTATCAGGGATCTGCCACCTTGCTCAGCCACACAAGCTTGTACCAGCTGGACAATCAGATTTACTTTGAAAATTCATAGTAGTCTATAAACTCCCAAACTATAGACTTTTGAGATTTAAGTGGAAAAGTTTGATAAAACTTTAGTCAAGGAATAGCATTTTTTAAAGTTCTTATAATGTCTTCATTTTCACTATTTTAAGGGCTTGCTTTCTAGAATTATTCACAGAACGGTCAATTCAGTCTGGGGTGGGGCCCTGACATTTGTGGCCATCAGGTCAGTATCTCTGCATTGAGAATAAATACACAAGGAACTTGAGGTCACTTGTCAGGCTGTGTGCTGTGTTGGAAGAAAGGGACTAAGCCTTCATTAACATTTTAACAGTCAAAACTTAGGACTCACAGGGCTGCCTGTGAGTCACTGTTCAAAGTACTTCTCATTTAGAAATGGAAAATAAAGGCACACATTATCTGGAAAAGAAAATGGAAACAAGCAAGCGATACCTTAGAATTTACTTTTGAAGGGATAACCAGTTACTGAGATCAAGAAACGTCCAAAGTAACAAAAAATTCACATTCTAGAGTCATAAAAAGTCATGATGTATCCACAAACTTCTGAACATTTGGGGGAAGCAGGGAATCATTCTAGAGAGAAACATGTTGAAAAGTACCTGTGGCTTATTTTCCTAATTTCCAGCTATGCTTTTGCTGGCCGAGATCAATGGGAAAGTATAGTGCTTTGCCAACCTCAGATGGAGAAGTTACCTTCATCAAGCACACTTAGAAATATATTTTAAAGAATCATTAGTGTCTATAAAGGAAGGACAAAAAGAAGATCCAGGAACCAGTGGGAAACCAGCCAGTTTTTTTAGCTGGCTGTTCTCTTCAACTTGCTGAAAATAAGAAAATGAAATTAAATGAATGTTTCTCAAAAGTATAGGATGATTTGTATTGGGAAAAAGCAGACAAAAGTACTAATTTTTACTTTGCCCCACATGTTACTATTACCATAAAAAAACCCTGGTAGAAAAACACTCATTTTTACTCCAAAGACCCAAGTATTGTTTACCTACTTTTGGATCCGAGTTACATTAAATTCTCCACCTTCATTTCCCCCCATTTTTGTCAGATGGATGGTTTTGTAGGCAATGGAGAAACTTGCCGGAACTCTTTCTTCATGAAGATAGTTTCTGTGGATGCCAGCACACAAGCTTCCGTGTGCATAGTAGGCCCTTGGTAACTCTATGACCAAAATGGTTTTCATGTGGCTCACAGTGAGGCCTCAGAGAAAAGTGTCGTCCACTGGTAATAGGAATGGTACTCCATGGTCCCTGAATCTTTCCTTTCCCATTTTCTCCCACTGCCTAGTGGAGACCATAAAACACCCTACAAGGGGAGAAGGGAGAACAGCTTCGCTCTCCACATCAGAAGTTCAGTGAGTAGATGATGTTTACAGGAACTTACACGTGACATGCTTTAGGAAGCAGGTGAACGACAGCTCCAGACACCCCAACCAAATCCTCGCATGATGCATTGGACTCAGTGCTCTGTCCTTCACACACCTTAGCAGTCAGACCCTATAAAGTCAAACGCACCAGCTGCTGGAGTTATGGACTTTATATTGGAAGCACACATACTAAGTCTATTCACCAGAACATCGTCTTTCTGTTCCTACCGAATTTTCTTTTTTTTAAACTTGGATTCAAATGTTTTAGGCCCAGTCTGACATCTCAGCAGTTTCTCGCTGAAGCTCTTACTATGAAATACCATGTGTGTGTATAAGTGATTCCCGACTTATTCGATTTCTTCCAGTGTGTGCATCCTGGCAGAAGATACCCCAGCAGGCCTTGAGCACTGCTGCTGCTTCACTTCACCTAATGAATATTCAGAGGCTGCAGTCATTGAGGACTCAGGTGGCAAAAATAGTAAGGTGATTGAAGCAAACCCTAACATGAAAGCAAATCTGCTTTTCAGCGGCTCAGAAACACTGATGACAGCACAGATTTCCCTGTTCTCTGACCCTGGGACCCCAGGAGAGGAGAGTCCTGGGAAGCTTCTATGAATCAGGCGTCTGTTCCATACACCAACATGCTCACGTCTTTCTGTGTGATGTGTTGTAATCAGCATGTTGTTTTTAAAAGACAACAAGCCCTTCTGTACTCCTCTCCACAAAATGCATTTAGGCTGGTAGTTCAGCATAAAGGATGCTCTGTTGAGTTGGGCAATACCATGCATTGTTTTCCCCATAATGCAGTCAGGGTCTCCACAGCAAAATTGGGTGTGCTTTTTGAAATCTTATTTTATATATTTTGTCACCATCAGCAGTTGAACTAAAGTAGGAACGATTCCATTCTATGACGGGTTAAATTATGCTCTGTACAGATCTAGTGGTGATGTAGAAATTGCAGCCCGTTCTTTTTTTCAAAGGATTCTAAAATAGGTTTTCAGAATTAGTGCTGGATTTTTGCTTCAGCATGGGTGGTGACTCTTGATTTTTCCCCTTTGGAGAAGCGTCCTTTGCAGCATTCCCCCTTCCTAGGAATCACTTAGACACTTCCAGCTGGTGGCAGGGGATACAGCCATAATACAGCTTCCTCTGTCCCAGCTGCCTTCTTCACTACGGTAAATGCATTACGATGGCTGCACTCTCCTGGAAAGGCTCAGGTAGAGGAAGGTGCAGGATGAAGTCTGGACACCGTCGTTTGGGTTTTTAAAAAGCTTCAGTGTCTCCAGCATCTTTGCGTTTTGAATGTCTTCCTGCTTCGAGTCAAAGCTTTCTTTCCAGTGATTGGAATGCGGCTGTAAGCCTGATCAAAGGTGCCTGAGGATATCACCTCTTACAAGGAAGCCTTGCGTGCTTGAGAGGAGCGTTTTCAATGCATTATGGCTCATGCAGCCTCACAATTAAAGAAAAACAGGGATTTAGAAATCAATGCTGAAGAAGAGACTGAGAAAAAAAGGAAACATCGCAAACGGTCCCGGGATCGGAAGAAAAAGGTAGCTATGTATGCCAGAGCATATATCTTGCCTGGATTCTTTTGGTTTTAATCTCTTCCTGGCATCTGCTTGGAAGCATGAAGGGCTATTTTATGTGCTGAGTTGAGTGTAAATTGGGTGTGTAAATGAGGAACTGATGATAAAACCCTGTGGCACACCATGGCCACAGAATGAGCAAGGCAAGGGAAGTTCTCCTGTGGGGTGATTGCGGGGCTATGCGGAAGGTGTGCTGCACTTTACATAGGCATGGGCATGTGTCCACGACACAGAAAGGTGTTGCCAGGGAGTTAAAAGTAGTTTCTTCACAACCCGGTCAAGGTTAAATAAACTGCGGTGACTTAGGTTTGAGGGAGAGGCCAGAGAGCTAGCCTTTGTACTTCTTAGAGGTCTGTCTCGTGGAAAAGGAGCTTTTGTGCTGGAACTGTGTCACATGTGTGCGTTTCCCAGGCAGAACTGTGACCTTAAGACGTAACAGAAAAGTCATTTCCTGCTTTGCTTTTATTTCCTCTTTCTTGCCTTTTTTCCTCTCATTTTTACTAGGTGCTTTTTGCTAGGTTGTGCAATGGAAATAAGCTACTAGAAATAACTTTCTTTTGTTAAATTAAGCTAAAATCACAGAGGTTTATTTCTCCCTGCTGGGTGAGAGTCATTACCCTGATGCAGGAATTCCTGTGACCTGCAACCTTCAACACTGATTACTTTAGATCAAAGTATGGTCATTGATGATCCCTTACTGATGTTCCAGTGCAGGGAGAAAATAGGAGGCATATTCTAGGTCAGTGGTGTTTTATTACAGGCCCAGAGTACTTACTGAGTGTTTGGTGGCTTTGCCCTTAAATATGACTCCTAGATACAGATCCAGGAATGAGACCCCAAAGTGCTTCTCCTCCATGACAATGAATAAAAATTGGCTAAAACTCTGTGATCTGAACACGGAAGTCAGGTCATAAAGCATTTTTATGTGTCTTTGTGAGAATTCCCAAGGGAAAGATATTCTCAATTTGCTCTGAGCAGCGATGCATGTGCTTTTTAAATGATATCCACCACATATTCCTCCCTTCAGGAGCCACTGTGAATATTTTTGGTAACTTTGCTATTTTCTTCAGAGTTAGAATTTGTAGAAAACTCTCTGCCTTTTGTTCCATAGCAGACTTTATGAGACCGAAGATGGAGAGCTGCAGTGATTTTGGTGCAAGATGTTAAATATAGATAGTTTCTACTTCGGCGTTCTCATAAATAAACTTCTTGAAGATATTTTCACAAAAATACAAACTTAGGTTAAGAAATTCTGTGAGGGCGTATTTCAAAGCCTTGCCCAGCAGAGTTGTTATGAAATTGCCATCTTTTGCCAGATTCTGGTCTAATTTTATTGCGTTAGGTTTGTCTGTGGGTAGGTCACTATCGATTGCCCCTCTCCACACATCCCCACCCGCCCCCACCATGGCAAACTAGCTTTGAAGAAACATGAGAAGAGGTACATATATTTGTATGAAAGTGTGGTGTCGTTATTAATGTTGGTGCCGTATGTAGGCGTTGTTAGGCTAGCCAGCCTCATGGATAGCAGCTTCCCGTAGCCCTTTGTACCTGGGACCCTGTTTGACTTGGAAGCAAAATAGAGAAGGGGTGTGGCAAGGGGAGTTTCTGGAGTCACTGAGCTGAAGCAAATGCTTTGTGGACCAAAGTGCTTTGTTATGAGTACAACGGTCTGTCCAATGTAAATCTCTTAGCAACCAGATGGGAACATGGAGAAATGTCAATATCACTAGTGTACATGTGCAAGCAGATTTAAATGTTTTGTTCTGAGGACGCTCATAGAATAGGTCCAAAAAGTGGCTCATGGATAACACTTTTATTGCTGTTATACTTGTTAATTCATAACATAGTATAATAGGTATACTTTTTACCAATATAGGCATAGTGTGTTGCGGAAAGTACAACATTTAGAGTAAAATTATCTAATGGACTACTTGTGAAGCACAAAGTTAAGATTGAATTGTTTTGAAGACACATTCTAGAATTCTTTCCATGATATAGCCATATAGAATCTTTATTCCCTGCTAAGTGAATTGTTTCAACTTTGACTTTCTTTTTTCCTACCTTTTTCTAAAATCCGCTGAAAGCCTGGAGACTACTTTGTTCCATGTTGAAGGCTTCATGTCAATTAAAAAGGCAGCTTTTGAATATTCTGTGGGTTATTATTGAGAGCTGTTCTTGTTCATAAGTGTAAATATCCTATAGGATCTTTTAATTACGTAAAAGTCACAGTGATGCTTTCATAAAATCACAAAATAGAAAAACTTAGGAAAATCTTAAAGAATGTCAAATTTATAAAATAAGGAATTTGGTCTGTGGCACTTCTTCAGTTCAGTTTTGAGCAAGCCCAAGGGGTAACCTTTCTTGAGGCTCATATATACAGGACCAGCATCATACGGTATGGGATAGCACTAAGCATTATCAAATCATAATGCATATGTAGACTTAACATTGGATTCACGATTCCATCAGATTTTTAAAAACCTGATGAGTAATGCATTTGTTCTATTTTGAATATGTTCACCATGAATAAGTGATTACCAGTTTAAAAAATGTAGAGAATTTCTAGGAATTTATAATTAGTTGAATTTTAATAAAGATATGTTTTATTCTTGATACACTTAAGCAAAGTTAAGAAAAAGGAAATCTTCCTGTTTGTTAAAAGGAAATATGTGTAGATGGATGAGCCCTTAATCTTTTATCACCAATTGTTTTGGCTTAAAAAACAAGTTTTAATGATTATCTAGTATAAAAGTTGCTTGCCAATGTATTGGCCGATATCCCTTACCCACACTTTCCCATTGCCCTTCTCTGACACATTTTTTTTTCCCCTTGGACACTTCTCTGCTGATGGACTTCTTAGGTTGGCAGCAGTGGGAGGCATGCCAGAGGTAGACAGAGTGCCTTTGGGCGGGCTCAACTGGATCCCTGCCCTGACTAAGCAAGTTGTTTGTATCCTCTGATCCCAGCAGGATCCCTGGCTCATGGGTGGTAGCCAGTAAATGGCTCATCCTACCAGGAACCCATGAGGGTTTGAAGTCCCCAGCGCTTCCTTGTGGTACAGGCTGCATCCCTACATATTCCTGGTGCCACTGGCTTCTTTCTCCATGTTACTTGCATGTTTTGCCCTCTCCCCAGGAGAACTATAAAGTACATTTCAATGGTGAGGAATATTGGGAAAATTAATGCTAATTTATTCATAAGTGGGTTTTGTTACTATATGAATTTATGTTTCTATATATTTACCATGCCCTATCAAAACTTTCAGGTGGCCTAAGGATATTTATAGTTTAAAAAAAGGAAGCATTATGGACTTCTCTCTCTGTCTTTTTCTGTGTGTGTGCGTGTGTATGTGTGCGTGCATGTGTGTGCACGTACACCTGAGACCATGATAGATACTGGGATAAAGTGTATTAATTCCATGATTAACATATTTTCTGATAGTTGATGTCAAAGTTCTACAGTTAATCAGTGGCAGAGCAGAAAGGAATATTTATTGCTTCATTCTTGCATTCATGCATTCATTTGGCAACCATTTATCGAGTGACTTCTGTGGATCAGGGATTACATCAAATGTTGGAGACAAAGCTTAGTGGCAACACTACAGTAGCTCTCAGCAGAGGCAGGGAGAAAGAAAGAGCACCATTAATCACCCCACATAAAGTATAAAAAGGAAGCCACGAGAGCCCACAGAAAGACCACTGGTTAACTGATGGACTCTGAGAAGGCTCTCAGCAAAGCAGAGCCTTGGAGGAGGAATTAGAGAGGTAGACAAGCAGAAGGACAAGAATCCTATGCCCAAAGTGATGGACATAGGAGACACTGTTGGGGTGTTTGGGAAACAAGGGACCCTGAGTGTGTGGCAGGAATAACAGGCAGCGGTTTGGCAATCCTCCTGCTTAGAGGAGGGAGAGACCTTGATGGCAGTGGGAGGGAGAGAGGACTGCGAATAGCTTTGTAGGGTAGAGCCATTACTCAAGCGTCCGTGTTGTAGCAGCAGCAGGGAGAGCAGTCAGGAATCTCTGATGGTGATCCAGGCACGAAATGCTGAGTCTGAACCAGGGCAGAGACTGTGCCAGTGGAGAGGGGGTGTAGCATGCAAAAGATATTTAGGGGAAGACTCAGTAGAACTTGGCAATAGATTGTAGGTAGGATGTGTGTGTGTGTGTGTGTGTGTGTGTGTGAGTGTGTGAGAGAGAGAGAGAGAGAGAGAGAGAGAGAGAGAGAGAGAGAGATCGGATTCTAGGGTATCTGCCAAGTTCCTGGCTTGAAGGGGAAGAGGAAGAATTAAATGCCTGGATTCATTTCTCTTCTTTCAGGACATTTGTTGACCACTGATTATGTACTAGGTAGGGTATTACATTGCTTTTATAGCTGGAGACTCATTTCATCTCCACAATAACCCTACAAACATTATTTTTATTATCCCCATTTTACAGATGAAGATATTGAGGCATCAGCCTTTAAGCCAGTTGCCCAGAGTTCTTATGCTTGTCAGAGGTAGAGCTGGCATTCTAGAGCTGGCATTCTAGTTTGGGTAATCTGGTTCTCTAGTTTGAACTCAAATACTACACTATACAAAGTATATAGCAGTTTATGGCATTAATGTTTTCACAGCTACACATCAAAGCAGACTTGTTTCAGAAAAATCTTTAAATAGGTTATTTCCTAGACATATGAAACTTTACTTTTTATTTTTTTGAGTTGGAGTCTCACTCCATTGCCCAGGCTGGAGTGCAGTGGCACTCTCACGGACACCCCAGCATCAACCTGCTGGGCTCAGGTGATCCTTCTGCCTCAGCCTTCCAAGTAGCCAGAACTACAGGTGCGTGGCTGATTTTTTGATTTTTATTGTAGAGATGAGATCTCACCAAATTGCCCAGGCAGTTCTTGAACCCTTGGGCTCAGGCAATCCCTTCACCCTGGCCTCCCAAAGTGGTGGGATTACAGTTTTGAGCCACTGCACCCAGCCAACGTATGAAACTTTAAATGACAAGCTTTATGTCTCCAAGTAATCCAGTATTACAGTGGGCCAGTTTTTCTTACCCTCTGCAATAGATTTTAATGTTTTGCCTTCAGGTTCTTTAAAAAAAATTTTGGAAGATATAAGATAGAAATCAAAATTACCAACAACAGAACTTCAAATTCTCAGACACATTGTGTAATGACAACATTAGATGCCTGCTGTATGTCAGGCAGTGTGCAAAGGAATTCCCATGATCACATGGGTTATTCTTTTTTTTTTCACCATAATTCACTATGAGGCAGGTATTATTTTCATTCTCATTTTCATAGATAAAACCAAGGTTTAAAGAAAATACCTTGCCTGGAGGTCATATAGCTAGTAAATAGTAAGCCTAGACTTAAACTTGAGTCACAGGACTTTGAAATCTGTATTTAACCAATGAGTGTATTATAATACACAGTCTCATTTAAGGTCAAAAATCTTTAAGAGTTTGAGAAGGAATTTCAGAAGACTTGAACTATATGGTATAATTTCTTGCTATAGAAGTTTGGTGCTTCCTGACCAAGATTTTCCTCATGCCTAGTTACCTAGGGACCTAAGACTGTCATGAAGTAAGATGCCAGGTAGGTGAGGTTTTGTACTGCGGTGGCTGGTCTTTTATGGGACAGGATTATGCAGACCCTTATGAAACTAAGGGAGCCTGCTCTATTTCCTGCTCCATTGAGTTTGCTGTCATGAGGTCTCTAGGGAGCCTGGTCTATTAGCATACTTGATATTCTGGGTTATAATTATGTGTTTACATGTCTGTCTTACCAAGGAGACTGTGAACTCCTTTGAGGCCAGAGGTGGTATCGTAATTATCTAATGCAACCAAACTGGGGCTTTTGGGTGGGTGGACAGATGGACAGATGAGAGGTAGTATTATGTAAAAGTGTAAGGTGAGCAGGTTGGGTCACATCTGTAATTCCAGCACTTTGGGAGGCCAAAGCAGGAGGGTTGCTTGAGCCCAAGAGTTTGAATCTAGCCTGGGCAACATGCTGGACCTCATCTCAACAAAAAGTTAAACAATTTGCTGGGCATGGTGGTGCGTGTCTATAGTCCCAACTACTTGGGAGGCTGAGGTGGAAGGATTGCCTGGACCCAAGAGTTTGAGGTTGTGATGAGCTGTGAATGTGCCACTGCATTCTAGCCTGGGCAACAGGGTAAGACCCTGACTCAAAAAAAAAAAAGGAAAAGCATAAACTGTAGAGTAAGGTCATCTGAGTTCAGGTTTGGCATTGTTACCTGGGTGACCTTGAGTAAGTTATTTAACCTCTCTGTGCTTCAAGCTCTTTACTTGAAAAATGGATGTAATGGTCACATATGCTTAGCCATGAGGTTGTAGTGAGATTTCAATGAATTAATATTAGTACAGTACTTGTTACAGATTAAGAACCATATATTGTTTAATGTTGCTGCTGTTATCATTCAGAATGTGCAGAGAAATTAACAGAGAATAAATGGACCGTAGTGTGGGTGTTTAATGTTAGCCAATGTACTGAGGCATTAACCAAAATTTAGGTTTGTTATGCAATTTGCCTCAGGTCCAAGACCTCTAGGTCATGGAATCAAGGTCGATGGGGTTCTGAGTCCCTTGCTTGGGTCATCAAATCCTCTGCAGAGAGATTTTCTTAAGAGGAGTTCTTATTAATGGACATCCATAATGAATTCTCATGTCAGGAAGAAAAGTATCACTTTTGAGATGTCAATAGTTAGATTATTTAGTAATTAGATGTTTGATAAATCATTTAAATCTAACTGGGAAATCTAGATTTGTTTAAGCCTTTATTACTTAGGTTTGAGTACTTCTGCATTTAAAATTTTTATTTATTTATTTATTTATTATTATTATTCTTTTTTGAGCTGGAGTCTCACTCTGTTGCCCAGACTGGAGTGCAGTGGCCGCTCCTGGCCACTGCAGCCTCGACCTGCTGGGTTCCGGCGATCCTTCCACCTCAGCCTTCCAAGTAGCTGGAACTACAGGCACGCGCTACCACGCCTGGCTAATTTTTTGATTTATTGTAGAGATGAGGTCTCACCAAGTTGATCGGATGGGTCTCGAACCCACGGACTCAGGAAATCCACTCACCTTGGCCTCCCAAAGCGCTGGGATTACAGGCTGAGCCACTGAGCCCGGCCAAATTTTTAAATTTTTTAAGGACAGAGTCTTGCTCTGGCTGGGGTACAGTGGCGCAATTAAAGCTCACTGTAACCTTGAACTCCTGGGCTTAAGCGATCCTCCCTCTCAGCCTCTGAGTAGCTAGGACTACAGGCATATGCCACCACACCTTACTAATTTTTAAAACTTTTTTTGTTGTTGTTTAGATAGGGTCTCACTATGTTGCCCAGGCTGTCTTGAACTCCTGGTCTCGAGCATTCTGCCTCAGCCTCCCAAAGCAGTGGGATTTCAGATGTGAACCGCCATGCTCAGTTCATTCTTTTCATTCCGTGCTACCATAATCACTAGTGTACATATCTTCCTACCAGTCTGAGCTCTTTGAGGGCAGAGATAATGCCTGCTTCATCTCTGTGTCCTGTAGATGGACAGTAGGGCCTGGCTCACTAAAATGTTGTTTTTCTTCATTGTAAGTTGCAGACAGTTCCCATCATTTCTAGCTTTCTTTTTTTTTTTTTTCAGTCAGAGTCTCACTCTTGTCCAGGCTGGAGTGCAGTGGCTCACTCACGGCCACTGCGGCCTTGACTTGCAGGCGATTCTTCCACCTCAGACTTCCAAGTAGCCGGAACTACAGGCATGTACCACCACGCCTGGCTAGTTTTTTTGCTTTTTGTTTTGAGTTGGAGTCTCACATCGTCACCCAAGCTGGAGTGCAGTGACATGCTCAAGGCCACTGCAGCCTCGACCTGCTGGGCTCAGGTGATCCTTCCATCTCAGCCTTCCAAGTAACTGGAACTACAGGCACGTGCCACCACAGTTTTTTGATTTATCGTAGAGACGAGGTCTCACCAAGTTTCCCAGGCTGGTCTCAAACCCGTGGGCCCAGGCAATCCGCTTGCCTCTGCCTTGCAAATTGCTGGGATAACAGGTGTGACCACGGCATCCAGCCCATTTCTAGTTTTCTGAGGAGAGAAGCTGAGCCTGGCCTCAGCACAATTTTAATATATTTGTAGAATTTATATTTGTTTTCTAATAAAGAATAGGTTAGATCCTTGGTATGTCCTCTGAACCTAAAACTACAACAATCCTCAGAAGTTGGTAGAACAAAATGTTAGTGTACCTGTTTTACAGAGAAAGAAAATAACTTGCCCACAGTTGTAGGAGTTCGTGAAATGTGAAATTTAGACTCCTGGCCTTATCACCTATTCGGTGCTCCTTTTCCAGTTCATATCACTGTGTTTTCTTAAATCTAGGTGTGTTAGCTAAGCATATTCTTTGAAAAAAACAGAAAATTATTTCTATCCAATGAGACAAAGTTAAATGTGTATGCTCTGTATTTCAGTTAAATTTTTATGTCTTATTTTCCTACCCCCTTGAAGCAACAGCAGGAGGAAATTGCTACTAAGAAACTCCGACTGACAAAACCAAGTAAATCTGCAGCACTCCACATAGATCTGTGTAAAGCTACCTCCCCAGCAGATGCTTTGCAGTACCTACTCCAGTTTGCCAGGAAGCCTGTGGAGGCAGAAAGTGTGGAAGGAGTAGTCAGGATTCTCCTGGAACATTATTACAAGGTAAGAAAATCTTAAGGACCTGCCTGATAGGAATATGTATAAGAGTTATGTTGTATCTGCAGACTGGTTAATATTGTAAATAAAAAAGAAGGTGGTTATTCAGCTAGCTTTTATTGAGTGTCTTCCATGTGCTAGGTACTGTGATATAGAGATAAAAAGAGACAAATGCTGTCCTCAGAAGTTTACAGTATACTGGATGGAGACAGACACGTAGATGATTAGGTGCATCATATCACTGAAGGTGCTGTGAGTGCAGGGGAACACAAGAGAGGAGTTAACATCAGCCACGACCCTTCTGTAACCAGATTCATCCTGGAATGTAGTCCCTTCAGCATCCTGCTGTTCCTGTACTAAACTAGTTCACAGCCTTCGTATCTAATAGCAATAGCCCTCTTTTTTTTTTAAAGCAAAGTGGTAGCCGGGCTTGGTGGTTCATCCTGTAATCCCCTGCTTTGGGAGGCTGAGGTGAGTGGATTGCCTGAGCCTGCGGGTTCGAGACTCACCTGGGCAACTTGGCAAGACCTCATCTCTACAATAAATAAAAAAAAATTAACCGGGCATGATAGCACGCGCCTGTAGTTCCAGCTACTTGGAAGGCTGAGGCAGAAGGATCGCCAGAGCCCAGCAGGTTGAGGCTGCGGTGGCCAGGAGCATGCCACTGCACTCCACTCTGGGTGACAGAATGAGACTCCAACTCAAAAAAAAAAAAAAAAAGCTAAGTGGCGTTTAATTTAATTTATTTTAATGGAATTAATAAAACATCAGTTTACACATGATTAAATACAGGAAATAATGTAAACAGAAAAGAAATTCACAAAATTTACTTATTTTTCAGTTGATGTAGGTGAGATCTGAAGTAAAAGGAGAAACAATTATTTCAACCTCAGATTATTTAAAATTTAAAACTCTAGAATGCAAATTATTAAGCTTATTGAGAAACTTAACATACTATAATGAACTACAAAATACTCATTCCTGGTATTTAACAGTTGTTAATATTTTGCCAAATTTGGGCCAGGCATGGTAGCTCATGCCTATAATCCCAGTGCTTTGGGAGACTGGGAGGTGGGAGGATTGCTTGAGCCCAGGACTTCAAGACCAGTCTGGACCCTGACTCTGAAATTAGCTGGGTCTGGTGGCATGTGCCTGTAGTCCCAGCTACTTGGGAGGCTGAAGTAGGAGGATTGCTTGAGCCCAGAAGGTTAAGGCTGTGGTGAGCTGTGATTGTGCCAAAGCAGTCTAGCCTGGGTGACAGAGCGAGACCCCCAACTCAAAAAAAAAAAAAGAAAGAGAAGAAACGTATATCTATATTTTGCCATATTTGCTCCATCTATTTGTTTTCTTAAAGTTTTAAAAGGTGTATATATCATTTTTTCCTATTTCAGGATTTATCTCTAAAAAGGGGACATCCTTTTTTTTTTTTTTTTTTAACATAACCACCTAGCCACATTGAACAAAACTAAATAATTCCTTAATGTCATCTAAGAATTAGTTGATATTGAGATTTTGCTGGTTGTTCCCCTTATATCTTTTTATAGTCAATGTGTTCAAATCAGAATGCAAACCAAGTTCATCCACAGTGGCTTCAACTTTTCAAAAATTGAGATCAATTTCTATTATTTTGGCTGCATTGATCTGATGAAGAAACTAGGACAGTTGTTTTGTAAAATACCTTGTTTTCTACATTGGTTTACTTCCTTGGGGGTTAACTTGCTCCTTTGTTTCCTGTAATTACTATGAACGAGAAGTTAGATCTATAGGCTTGGTCAGATTCAGGTTAAGCATATTTTTGAGAATTTTAAGACTGCATTATAGGTGATGATTTGTACTTCATATTGTACCTGTCAGGATGCTTGTAAGGTTTTGATGTGTCACTTTGCAAAAGTTTCTTATCTTTTTTCTTCAGTCTTTCTTTATAAACTGTTATCTTTATTTAAATCTGTTCATTCCATTGCCTTTGATGTCTGACATAAAAGATATGACATAAAAGGTCCTCTTCTTTACATACATAAAGTTCTAGCTTAATCCAAATGCTTGTCGTTTCCCAAAGATCTTGTGTATTTTCAGAAGTCAGTGTCTTTTTACATGCTGCTTCTTTAGCTTGGAACCCTTCTGCCTTCTGCTGCCCTGTGATCTGGTCAGTCATTTTGTCTGCCAAGCATACTCTTTCCTCAGTCTTTCCTCTTACGTTTCCTCAGATATTTACGTGTCTGCTTTCCACATGTTTTTAAAGTCTTCGTTCAGATATCACTTTTTCCTTAAAGTCTGCCTTTACCCTCCGTTTTCTATTGAAACTGCATCTCCCTACCCAGTACTTCCTGGCTCCCTTCCTTGATTTTGTTTTTGCCAAGCACCCCATCTTCTAATATTCTGTATAATTTTTAAATTTATCACATTCCTTGTTCATGTCCTCATACTAGAACATATGCTCCTCTTGCCCAGGGATTTTTTATTTATTTTTAATTGGTGTGTCTACAATATCAAGAACAGTGTCTGGTAAAATAAGGATTTGTTGAGTAAATGAATGAATGTTTTTGTGTTAATTTTTACTCAGTTAACAAATATTTATTATATATCAGGCATTGTTTTGGGCATTGGACAGTGTCTTGTTAGCATGCTTACTAGCTTTTGTGTATTGCCATTGTTTGTCATAAGTTTCTATCTCTTTCAGACTTTGAGCATGACCAGGAAGGTCCCTGGAACGTTCTGGGGCTTAATAAATATTTCATTCATGTTTTATATAAATGAAATCCAGAGGCTGGGTGCAGTAGCTCATACTTGTAATCCTAGCATTTTGGGAGGTGGAGGTGAGAGGATTGCCTGAGCCCGCAGGTTTGTGAACCACTGTGCCTGGCCTATAATAATACTTCTAAGAGTAGCTAACATATATGTAGCTTGTTGCAGTTTATAAAACACTTTCCACATGTAATATTTTATTTAATCCTGTTGGTAACATCATTGTTATCTCTAAATTCCAGATCAGTAACTAAGCTTAGATCAGTCTAGTATTCAAGGTCACCCAGCTAGTAAATGGAAGGACTGGATTTGAACCTGTGTTTTTATTTTTTTTAAACTTTTTTCATGGAACATTTCAAATATGTACCATAGAAGTAGAGAGAATGATTTAATTAATTTCTGTATACCCATTACCCAGCTTCAAAAATCATTCCATTCATTGCCAAACCTTTCTCATTTCTCTTGTCCCCACCCTCACCACCAGATTTTTATGAAAACAAATCCCTGGCATCATATCATTTTATTCATAAATTTCCATTTATGTCTCTAATAAAGACTTAAAAAAAATAATCATAATACCATTATCATGTCTAAAAGAAAAGCTGTACTCAGGTGTTCTGTTGTCAGATAGATCCCAAACACTTAATTTTATTTAACTTAATTTGTTTTTGAGTTGGGGTCTCACTTTGTTGCCCTAGCCGGAGTGCAGTGGCATGATCACAGCTCACTTCAGCCGCAACCTCCTAAGCTCTGGTGATCCTTCCACCTCAGCCTCCCAAGTAGCTGGAACTATAGGCATGTGCCACCACACCCAGTTAATTTTTTTAATTGTTGCAGAAACAAGGTCTTACTTGTTGCCCAGGCTGGTCTTGAACTCCTGGGCTCAAGCAGTTGTCCTACTTTGGTATCCTGAAGTGCTGGAATTACAGGCATAAGCCACTGTGCCTGGCTAAGATCCCAAGCACATTAATCAGGCCATGCTGCTTGCGTTTGTTAAGTACATTCTAGCCCTAAAGGAAAAGAGGAGGGATGCCAATGGGCCAGTTATAGATTGGTGGCCTAGTGTTTTTTTACCCCTTTTTCTATTTTATCCAGAAATGTGATATTATGTATTTTCGTGGATAAACTACTCTAGCTTTTGTTTTTTCCTCCATTTTTCTGTGATCAAGTAATAGTGTCTGAATTTATTTCACACAAGGGATTCTTCACTTATTCTATGGTGCTAGTTGCTGTGGAGGTTGCAGAACCGTGAGATATGTTCCTTGCCTTTAGGATCTAGCTGTGTACTTGGCAGACCAAATAATACATGTGATGTATAGATAGTAAGTGCTAAAGTTACTCATTTGCTCAGCATTTCTTAATATTTACTCTGTGCCAGGTCTTGTGCTTCATGTTGCTAATACAGAGGATGATCTGAGTCTTGTTGAATAAGTAAGATAAGACATGAATAATAGCAATACAGTGTTTCAGGGTCTCTGAAATCTGGGGCAGGTTATGCTATGGCCTCAAAGAGGAGATGATCAATTCTACTTGGGAGTAGGGATCCAGAAATGTATCATAGAGTAGTAGTGATGATTGAGATAAGTCTTAAAAACAGTTTTTGGCCAGTTTAGAAACCAGGGAGAAAGACATTTTAAGTGTGAGCAATTGTGAGCAAAGGCATGGGGATGTGAGATAGGCTGTCTCATTAGAAGAAATGCAACTAGTTTGGCTGGTATAGATTTTAGGATGGGAGCTCACCAAGAGATAAGACAAGAAATGTTTGTAAAGAGTTTGATTCTGAAGGGCCTTGTATTCTACCTTGTCAGTTTTTATTTTATTTTTTATTATTTTTGAGTCAGGGTCTCACTCTGTCACCCAGGCTGGAGTGCAGTAGTACAATCATGTCCATTGCAGCCTTGACCTGCTGGGCTCAGGTGATCCTTCTGCCTCAACCTTCCAAGTAGCTAGGACTGCAGGCGCATGCCACCACACCCAGCTAATTTTTTGATTTACTGTAGAGACAAGATCTTGCCATGTTGCCTAAACTGGTCTCGAACTTCGGAGCTCAGGCGAACCTCTTGCCTTGGCTTACCAAATTGCTGGGATTACAGGTGTGAGCCACCGCACCTGGCCTGGTAATTGTTTTTAAAGGCTTGGGTGACTCCTTCACAGGGAGTCATTTATGTGTCTCAATAGAAGGGGTGCCAGAGGATTCTGTCAGAAAGTCGAAGAACTTGAGTGAAGTATACAGATGAATAAGGAGTGTCACTGGGTCAGAAGCTCTCCTCTGCCCTTTTTCATTTTTTTATTGTGGTAATATGCATATAACATAAAATTTATTATCTTAACAATTTTTTTTTTTTTTTTGAGTTGGAGTCTCACTCTGTCGCCCAGACTGGAGTGCAGTGGCCGCTCCCGGCCACCGCAGCCTCGACCTGCTGGGCTCCGGCGATCCTTTCGCCTCAGCCTTCCAAGTAGCTGGAACTACAGGCGTGCGCTAC
>CAUYQG010189580.1:0-13482 GCA_963574415.1 Tarsius wallacei | reverse complement strand
TTAGGTATATAAATGTTCATTATGCAGGTACCCTTGTTGATGAGGTGTGCCCCCCCTTCCCTGGCAGTTTCCCACTACTGCCAATCCCATCCCCACCCGCCCCTGGCAGTTTCCCATTACTGCCAATTCCTTGCTTATAGTATTACAATAGTTGTTCAAGGTCCACTTAAGAGTGAGAACATGTGATACTCTGTTCTTTGTTTCTGTGATAGATCACTCAGTATTATGGACTCTAAGTCTGTCCAAGCTGCTGCAAAGTTCATGATTTTGTCCTTTTAAATGGCTGCGTAATATTCCATCATGTATATTTACCACTTTTTAAAAAATTTTATTTTAAATATGTGGGGTACAATCAGGGTTAGGTATATAAATGTTCATTATGCAGGTACCCTTGTTGATGAGGTGTGCCCCCCCTTCCCTGGCAGTTTCCCACTACTGCCAATCCCATCCCCACCCTCCCCTGGCAGTTGCCCACTACTGCCAATCCCGTTCTCATAGTATTACGATAGTTGTTCAAGGTCTGCTTATGAGTGAGAACATGTGATACTCGGTTCTTTGTTTCTGTGATAGATCACTCAGTATTATAACCTCTAAGTCCATCCAAGTTGTTGCGAAGGTCATAATTTTGTCCTTCTTTATGGCTGCATAATATGCCATCATGTACATGTACCACATTTTTTTTTAATCCAGTTCTCTTTTGATAGGCAGCATGGTTGATTCCATGTTTTTGCTATTGTGAATGCTTCAATAAACATGCATGTGCAGATATCTTTTTTATAGAATAATTTGAGTTCTCCAGGTAAATTCCCAGTAGGGAGATTGTGGGGTCATATGGAAGATCAATTTTTAGATCCTTTAGGAATCACCAAACTGTTTTCCACAGAGGTTGTACTAGTTTACATTCCCGTCCCTTTTCCCCACATCCTCTCCAGCATCTGTTGTTTTCTGAGTTATTGATGATGGCCATCCTGACTGGAGTTAAGTGGTATCTCAGTGTGGTTTTAATTTGCATTTCTCTGATGAGTGAGGCTGAGCATTTTTTCATGTATCTGTTAGCTGCTCGTATGTCTTCTTTTGAGAAGTGTCTATTCATAGTATGTACCCTTATATGGAAAGTGTGAGAGATACTGCTAAAGAATCCAGAGTTGTGGAAAGGTTTTAAGTTGAGAACTAATGTGGTCAGGTATAGGTGTTAGGTCACTCCGGTGTTCATGTAGACGGTGGGTTAGGGATAACCACAGAGGGACATGCTATCAGGAACATAGTGCAGTGGTCCTCATAGTAAGTCATAACAGCAAGAACTAGGAAAACAGCAATGGGAATGATGAGGAGGAGATAGATTTTGAAAATTAGAAGACAGAATAAAGAGAATCTTATCATGATTCAAATGTGGAGAATAAGGGAATCCTAACAGCCTAGAGAGACTGTGAACTTATAAAAATGACACACACTATCATTATTAATATATAGTAGAAAATTGGCTGGGCGTGATGGGAGCAATTTGGGAGTCAGAGATGGGAGGATTGCCCAAGCCCAGGAGTTTGAGACCAGCCTAAGCAACATAATAGAACCTCATCGCTACAAAATAAAAAGTAATAATAAAAAGAATTAGCCAGGCATGGTGGTGCACACCTGTAGTCCCAGCTACTTGGGAGGCTGAGGCTGAAGGATCTCCTGTGTCCAGGAGGGCAAGGCTGTGGTGAGCCATGATTGTGCCACTACACTCCAGCCTGAGCGACAGAGTAAAAGCCCAACTCAAAAAATATATATTATTATTATAATAAATATATATAGTATACTATATACATAATATATATATAATAGTGTATACACACACATACATATATATAGTAGAAATTATTTGCTTTGCTATAAAACTACTTGACTTCTCTTTCACCTTAATTATAGGAAACAATTCAAACACATACACACATATGCACACACACACATATATTTAAATGAATATTTTCTCTTTTCTTGAAATGACTCCCTGGATCCCTGAAAAGTATTTTGAGAATTTTACTTCCCCAGATATGCTAAAAATCAGTAATTGCCTGCTTTAATCACAGGCTCTTCGTGTGATTCCCATATTTTCATATGTCATATTCACAGGCACATATATGTTAGTTTTAAAAGGTCTACGAAGTTCTTCATATATGAGAGAATCTGAATGAAACAGCAATTTATTGAGACTAAATGTCAGGCACTGTTAGATTCTTTCTTTAAGGATCTCATTTGCTGTCTCACCACCCCTGGATGATTGGAGCGTTATTCCCATCTTACAGGATTGTGGAATCCTTAAGTGAAGACTGTGCATGACCTCAGGTCCTCTGTGAAAGTGGCTGCTCTTGCTGGGGAAGTGAATGTGGAATCACATTTCAGGACCAGAGCCCACTGATACAAGGGCACGTTTTCTCTCTGACAATATCAGGGCAAAAATTAAACATTCATAATATGGTAATTAAGAGCTGAATAATTTACTCTAAACCAATAAAGTAGCTGTTGGTAGTGTGATATGTCTAGAATGAATCACAATAGAGAAAAAATAACAATGCTTGTTCATTAGCTATAAGCTTGAACTATGCAGTGAAAATGGAACATGTTACTGCTGTTACAATTAAAGTTTGCAAAGAGATTGTACTCCCAACACACAGACATTCAACAGGGAGGATTCTGCAGGAAGACATTGGCATGGAACTAAAAATCCAGTGTGCGGCACCTCAGATCCCCTGTAATGAACTGTGTGACCCAGAGCAAGTCACTCAACTAATCTGTGCCTGTTTCCAAATCTGACATTGAGCACAAATAATTCTTTTCCTGTCAATAACATAATTTCACATCTAAAAGATAGTTAGTGATCTGTTATTATCACACCAGGCACACAGCAACCAAAGCTTAGTATGGGATTCTCCCAAAATGTCCACTGCTATGACTGCTTCTCAGTGGCACTGGTCTCTTTTCCTGTAACACTTGGGTCACTGGGATAAGGAAAATGAAACTACCTGATAAGCAGGTGCATTCATGAGTCTATCAAAAATCCTAAATCTACTTAGTAATCTCTGACAATCACAGATACTCTCAGAATCTCATCACAATCAAAGACATATTCAAAGGCCATCATAATCACAGCAGATCAGAGGAAACATGTGTTTTTTATTTCTTTATTAGGGCTCCCAACATCCCTTTGGAGGATTTGGGCCATGTTCTCACATACCCTCCTTTTAATTCACCATCTTGCTCTGAAGCTCTCAAGCTTTATATTTTTTGCTTCCAAATTCTATTTCCTGAAAGTATCCAAGACCCTCCTAGATTTTTCTACCTTCAAAAAAAATTAGATACAAGAAAAGAGGTCTATCTCTGGGGCTTTGTCTTCATTTTCCTTCACTGAGGGAGGCATACATTGAAGTCTAGAGTCCTAGAAGAAAGGTCCTAAGACAGAACAGCCCTGAGCTGCTGCTCTTATCTATGAAGCCAGAATAACTGTAGCACCATCTCCATAGGTTGCCATGGAAATTAAATAAGATAAAGCATATATTGTGTTTGGTACCAATGCCTGGCACACGAGTCAGGGTTAACACATGGCATGTATGAAAGTGGTCAAGATCAAAGATTGGACTTTTTAGTGGTAGACAGATGAGTGAGGCTTGGCTCTGCTTCAGGGAACTTCATTTAATGGTAGAGACAGGCTTATAAGTGACTACCCTGCTGGGAGGCCTAGAATAAGTAACTTTACAGATGCAAAAGCAGGGAGAAGCATTTCACCTGAAGATGGGTAAGTTTCACTCTGTTTCCAACTGTTGATTCTTTCTAAGCTGAGGGAGCAGAATGAGCAGGGACAATGATATGCATGAGGGTGGTGTGATGAAAAAAAGGTCACGAGCCCTTTATGGCTGGAGCATGAAGGAACATAAAGAAATTGTGAAGGAAGGGTAGGCAGGCCCCATTACAGAATGCCTAGTGCCAGATAAGAGTATTTGAACTCCCAAACCCACAAACATTCAAGGGAGATGAATCTGTTTAAAAGTCTCCCTTTGAGATTCTTTGGTGGCATCCTCAAGCCTTCCCTTTGTCTCCTCTGATAAGCTGCCATTCTCCCAGCTGGGTATCTCGAAGCCCAAATGGCACACAATATGTGCATAATAAATATTTGTTGAAGAAATAGTTAACTAATCATCATTAACATGTTCCTCCTCATTACATCAAGAAGAAAGATTACCCATGTGAACTAAGTGGTTGGCCTGGGACTGAGCAGAGAGTTCCAGTTATGGCTGTGTGGTCTACGGCTGCTGGAAGGTCACCTAACCTCCCTGGGCCTCATTAGCTCTCAGAACTGGAAAAATAAAGACAACTCACCTCTTGGAGTTTTAGAACAAGGAAACTAATTAAAATTCCATTTGCAAAATCTAAAGGAAAACACTAAAACCTAGTTCTCAGAATCCAAGGTTGATTATATATTTCAATCTGATTTAGACGGCTTAGACCTCTTACCTGTGTTTTTCATGCCTGCTCCCTTATTAAGAGAGTGAAGGAAAAGATACCCTTTTAATGCGTTTCTTTCTATGCAGACCATGCTTTGAAAGATTTTTATGTAACAAACAACCTGCATTTATTTAGCAACAGCTAATTAATCTCATTATTTTTATTAATCAAAGGTATCTATCAGCCAATCAGAGTTTATGATGTGGAAGCAGTAAGTTACCACATATTAATTTGATATATTTCAGCCAAAAGAAAAAGCAATTTGTCATTTTAATTAACCTTCATATGAGTAAATGCATTATTTGCTAGCCTTCTTGGAATGTAGAAAATAAGTTTCAGTTCCCATTACTATCTTTAAAAGTCCTTATGTGTATGAGAATTCTAGGTTGAATGTCAAAGGTAAAGGGCTCAGTCATTCACTAAAAGAGAAAGAAGTAGCCAACCCATTGTCAAACACAGCTGAATTAGTTAGTAAAAATTATAGTTTGTTCATTTAGCTGTTTATTAATTCTAATAGCATTATGAAGCACAAACTATGGGCTAAGTACATATGATAAAAGATATGGTCCATGTACTGAGAGAGTTCATGATTTACTCATTCATTAAACAAATACTTATTGTGCACCTATTTTGTTTCAGGTGCTGTGTTGGTCACTAAAGGCCTGAGATAGGAGATATTCCTTCAATAATTTCACAGTTTAGTGGTTCCAGATCTCATTCACATAAGTATACCCAGAGATCATGAAGAACTCTATCAGCATCACAGGCTAATGACAATAATAATTCTTGCTGTGGGAATAGAGGGAGAGAAAGGCCCCTATCAGGGAATCTAAATGGCAGACTGAGAGAAGAATGTCTCAATTAATTTATAAAGACACCCCCCACACCCACCCAATACACACCCTACCTCACACCTGGGGTGATTCTGATATACCCTAGGCACAGCGGAGGATCACTAGTCCAATGGAAAAGATGAACATAAGAAGACTTTTGTGGACAGGGGATATTTGAAATTGATAGGAAGACTATAAAGATGGAAGACTATGAGGCATAGAATTTTCTGAGCATGACCTTTCAAGCCAGAATCAAATCAGGAATCTGACTTGACTATCTATGAGTCATTGAGCAAGGTACTCTACTTCTAAGTAACCGTCTCCTTACCCATAAAATGGGGTCAATAGCGTTAACTCCACAATGTTGTTGTAGGGTTACTATACACTTCTACCTAGGAGCTTCTCAGTGAATATTTCTTTACTCCCCTGTACTAGGTAAACGTGCTTGGGAAAGTAGCCAAGATGTGTAGGGATGTACATAACCAGCATCTCTTGAACTCTTTGTAATTGTTCATACTTATCTCTACAGTCTTGGTCCAGCTTTTCTCACAGGAATCACCTAATGACTTATTTCTCAGCAAGGACTAGATTAATAAATATTCCCAAAGTCATTTCTATTATTCTCTTCAGTGTACTTAAATACTTAATAAAGATAAAGACAAGTATACCTTCTGAAGCTCTGTTTACTAGGGATGTGTCTGAGCTTTTTATTGAGCATTGCATTGTTACCTGCTTTGTCCATGTGACTTTTGGCACAACTAAATAAGTCCTTATTTACATAGCTGTAAACTAAAGAATTTCTAACACCAAACATAAGCTAGGTGGGCTGAAAATAAACTAGAAAGATGTTAGGAGTATGGTTTTGTAGGTGACTGTCTGAAGACTTGACAATGAACAACTAAACCTTCTCCAATAAGGCTTTACACCCAGATACATCACAGAAACTGCTTTTGTGAAGATATCCAAAGACTTTATATTATAGACTCTGAATATCATCTCAGCCCTAACCGTGCTTGGCATATCAGCAGCATTTGATTCTGTCCATCACTCTACCTTCCCAGAAATGCTTTTATCATTTGGTTTCCAGATGCCACCCCCTTTAGATGTCCTTCTATCTTACTTTTGCACCTTCCCAGGAATCAAGGCTCATTCCTCCTCATCTCCTCAGTCTAAATATTGGAGGCCACAAGGCTCAGTTTGGGGATTTCTCTATTTATTCTCCTTTATTCTCACCTAGCCTCTCAGATTAAAATACCATATGTAGTTCTGGAATATGTACCGACATATATCTGACTTTAGAGAGGGACCACGTTACTCAAACATATCCCTCTCCTGCCAGTGTACTCACCATTCTGTCACTCCTCTCCTCGCAAAGGCTTCCCTTGTTGGTCAAATGTAAAAATATGTATTTTTCTGGCAGAACACCCTATGTTTTGATTTCCTCAACTTGGGATTTCGTGGGTCTTGGAGTTTGTTCTTTAATTCCTGAAACATCAAGCAATACCTTTAAATATAATATTGTATCTAACATATAGTAGTTTTAAAGTAGGACTTTTCAAGGTGACTCGTCTGCTGTACTGTCAGGGGCAAAATCTGAATTCTTCTTCTGAGTTCATTCTTCTCACACCCCAGAAAAGATGGTATTTGGGTTCCCTAGAAAAATCCTTATATTTCTGAGCCATTGCTTAATATTTATTCTTAGCTATTGCACATTCTTCCTTCTTTTGAGCCTAAATACCCCACGAATGTTAATGGGAACAACTGGCAAATGGAACTCATGACTTCAGTTGGAAAGAAATTTAAAGCCCCTCAAAGCTAATCACAACTTGCTTTCTGAATCCCCTTGAAACATGTTCAAATGATCATCTAGTGTCTCATTATACTCATCAACAACAAGGAACTCACTGTCTCCTGAGGAGCCCATATATTCACCTGTCTGTCTTTCTAGCTGCCTACCTACCTATCCATCTGTCTGTCTATCTAAAGATGTATTGCAAAGAATTGGCTTGCCCAGTTGTGGGGAATGGCTAGGCAAGTACAAAATCTGAAGCACAAGAAGGGTAGGCTGGAACCCTCAGGCACAAGCCAAAGCTGCTGTCCACAGGTAAAATTTCTTTAATAGGGAAGCCTCAGTTGGGTTCTCAAGGCCTTTCAACTGATTGATTCCGACTCACCCAGATTAGCTAGGATAATCCCCCTTAAAATCAACTGATTATAGATGTTAAATGTAACTACCTTCACAGCAACAGCTAACTTAGTTTTTGACTGAATAAACGGGGACTTGGACCTACTCTAGTTGACACATAAAATTGACCATCACAGGTGCCTTCTCTGTATTATCAGAAATGTTAGGCAGTCTGTGTCTTTTATCTTTATACATTTTAATGGCCCTTGAATTAAATATCATTCTTATTTTAAAGACGAGAAAAGTATAATTCAGAAAGTTAAGGAATTCATTATTGTTGTTGTTTTTAATACATGTAGGAAAACTGAGCCATGAAAATATAAAATAGCTTGTCTTTGGTACACATGAAAATCCCCTAAAACATGTTCATCTTATTATAAAGCTCAGTAAATATTAGTTCCCTTACCAAATTGTTCTTGTGTCCATCTTCATTTTAAGACAACGCTAGTAGTTGTACCTTCCACTGTGGTTTGAAATGATGCTCAACACATTTGCTTAGGGTGTGTTTGCTTGTGGGTGTATGGGAAAAGCAGGTGGTGCTGTACTGACAGCACAGTTAGAATGGAAGACCATATTCTTGCCCTCACCAGGGTACTGTCCATCTTTGGAAGTATTTTGAGCTTCTTGGAATAGTACAATATGTCATTGTGTTTACTGAATTTATTTTTGTGATGAAAGAAAATTCCTCCATGCCCCCTTTTCTTCCAATAGCAAGTCATTCTCTACAGGCATGAATTGGGATACTTGAAATTCTAAATGCATAGTCAGAATTTCTAATGTATTTTATGCATGTTCTCATGAACCCTTGGGACACATATTGGAGGGCAGCAGGGATAATGCCAGTGTAAGGACTGCACTGAGATTGGGTTTGAAGGATGATTGGGCAAGGAAGGAGGATGGAGAACACTGTTGTCGTGGAATCATTGGGTAAACATGACTAAACTTGGTGGGTTTCTTAGTAGTTGTGACTGATCACAATTTCTATAACATAAATTTCATAAAATACCTTTCAGCATATTTAGATATACTGAAAAATATATACTTTTAAAAATTAGGATCCAGATAGGCACTGAGACTTATCATCTCTATAATGATACTTTCTTTTTATGTAAATCATGGCATAAATAGAAGTCAAAACCAAAATTTGAAACATATGGTTTTATAAATGTGTAAGCAATAGCAGGAATAACCAAGTTTGCATAGCACTATAGTTTACAAAACATCTATATAATATGGTGGAATGGGAAGAGCACTATACTTTGAGTAATACTTGGTATAGTATGTTGTATTATTGTATCCAATGTTCACTGCCTATGAGAGGCTGATACTTCTCCATCTTTTCCTCCCATCACAATGATGTAGACTTGGCCATGTGATTTGCTCTGACCAATGAGCTGTATGTGGAAGTAGGGCATTGTATGTCTCTCTTCTCCATCTTCTCTCTCTGCCATGAGACAAAAGAGGCATAGAAAGATATGAATGCAAAGCCAAGTCATAGCCAGGCAGTAGTAGGCATTACAGTGAATGAGGAAAACCTTTGTTGCATAAGCTGCTAATGTTTAGTGGTCATCTTTTGCCACAGTATTATTTAATGTAACTATCTGTGTTTGATTCTAGCTCAACCACTTATTAGCTACAAATGTTAAGGAATATATTGAAACTCTGTAACAATTCCCTCACAGATTTCTATAGATGATTAACTTATGCCTCCTTCACCGAGTTATTGTGAAAAGTAAATAAGAAAGTAATGAAAGTGGCCTGGAATAATTTCTGGCACATAATAAATAAAGTTTAACTTCCTCTCATGAACTATGTGGCGCATAGTAGACACCACATCACAACTATTATTTTTTGTCTAGAAAATTTCAGCCATCCAGTATACGGCTAACCCTCACAAAAAAACAAAGGGACTCGCTTTAAAATTTATCTTTCTCATACTTCTCTGACACTTTACTTCTTAGAGTAAACACAGTTCATCTTTAAGGATGAATTAGGACTAAATTTAAATCCTAAAAACAGACATTTGTTCTGAGGCTAAAACTTTTGAAAGACAAGTTTTAAGGTAGATTATTAAAGGGAATATTTATCATTAAATATAATTTATTAAAGGGAAGGACACAATGAGCAGGACAGCAGTGAAAATATCTGCTGTCTGCCTGAAAGACAATGTTTTTAATTTATTTTCAGTGAGTAGCATTTTTAAACATAAAATATGAAATCCAATCTTCAAATTAATGATACAGTAGGTTTAAAATAAGCCACAGTTCAAAGTTTAAATTGAATGATCAAAAGCCTCATCTTCTTAATTGTGAGATTTTTGGGCTAAAGAAGTAACCTCTCTGAAAGAAGGATAAACCCAAGGCCACTGCATTTTATATATTTTCTCAAGCATGAAATATTCAACCTTGGAATAAGAAATGGCAAATTCTTGTACATAATTATGTTGTACAACTCATCTGTTGAGATGCCCATTATAGAAACTCGAGTACCTTGAAAAACAGCCCACACAAGCTGGGCTTGCAGAAGACAACAGATCTGGGTCCTGCCTGTTCTGCAGAAATGCAGAAGAAGGGTTTACATTCTCTGGTCTCCCTGGAGACCCCACTCTTCAGTCTTCCTGAGATAAACTCTCCTTTGCCACCCACCCTCAGTCAAAGCGTACAGATGGCCTCTGCCCCAGATCAAACTTCTTGTGCATTCACCTAAGCTTCTTTTTTTTTTTTTTTTAGATTAGAAAATATAGTTTATTTAGAAAGTAAATTAGAGAGATAGAAGATTCACCTCCCCAAGGTAGGGGAGGGTGCCAAAGCTTAGAAAACATGGTGGCCATAGCTCAAAGAACACATGGCCTGGTCAGTGCTTAACAAAACAATGTCTAGAAAGTAAATTAGAGAGAGAAACTAGAGATTCATCTCCCCAAAGCAGGGGAGGGGGCCAAAACTAAAAAACATAGCGACCATAGCTCAAAGAGCCATGCTGACACACCAGAGTTAACAAAGCAGTGACTTACTTGAGCTTCTTATCCCAACCCCACCCAGGAAGGAAGGAGAAGGAAATGGGAAGGAACAACAATTCATGTACCTTTCCTTCACTGAGGGTTAAATACTCAACATTTTGCAACTTAGCCTTTCATTTTCCAGCATCTGAGTGTTAGAGAGCCCAAGAACGTTTCAAACGTCTCTCAGCTATTAAGTGATCTTTAGCATCCCTTTATTTTGGGAATTAATTAATTTTAAAACAACTAAAACAAAGGTGTCAAGAAACAATACAAATTTTAAAAATACTAATAGCTATCAATGATTAAGCTCTTGATATAAACCTGGAATTTTCAAAAGGTCATCTTTAATCCTCTCAAAAACCCATTTTATAGATAACAAATCACAGACTTTGAAGAGTTAAGGGACTTGCCCAAGGTTACTCAGGGAAGAAGGATCAGAACCACAGTTTACACAGACTTTAAAATCCGAGCTCATGTTTGTATGTCCTACTGAGCTGCATGGCCATTTTATCTGATTAACTGTTTCAGGAAGCACATTTGAAAGCAGTGAAAGATGAACTTCATTTGTTCCTTCTGAGGTCTGCTAGAGGCAGCAGGTTAAACGAGGATATAAAAACTGTCTCTTGTGAATTGTTATGCATTTTGTTTTAAATAAAGAATTGGCTTACTTCTGTAAATAGCATAAAGAACTGTTTTATTTTTTATTATTATTCATTAGAATGTTCACAAAAAGGGACACTGGAATGCTGAGCTTCTCTAGAGAGAAGACTGATACAATTCACCCAGTACTGAGGTTCAGCCAAGTTTTTCTCATTTTGCTCAAACATGACCACAGTCTTTCCCCCAGTTTTTTTCCACTGTTTTCACCGCAGGAAAAAACTGTTTCTGCTTCTATGAAACATCAATTTAAAAAAGCCGTCAAGCCCTCAAGCCTGTGTCAACAGGGTTTATTTTCCGGTAAACACATTAGATGCTGGTCTTCTTGTCTTAAAATATCTAAAATACACTTTCCTTAGCTTCTCCTCCTGCAGGTACCTGATCCTACCTCTTGGAGGAATTATAAAGAGGGGTAGGGCAGTCTCCTATTCTGAATATAGAGAGTCAAAGAAATCACTTTCCCTCAGTTCCGCCCTAAGTTTATGGAGACCCACTGGGGCCCTGAGGTCACAGAAGCTCCAAAACAGTAGAGCTGAGTCACTGCTATGTCACTCCTGTCTATAACAGTGTCCACTACTAAACTGGTCTACACTTCAGGTAGGCAACACCCTGTTTTATATTAAAAAGAGCTGAGAAGGCAAGAGCTGCCTTAGAGTCTTTAAGTACCTTGCTATTTAAAATATGTCTGCAGACTGGCATTATTAGCACCACCTTTGATCGCCATAAAAATTACAGAACCTCAGGCCCTGCCTCAGATGAAATAAACCAGAATGTGCATGTTAACAAGATACCCAGCTAATCTCTGTGCACGCTCAAGTTTAAGAAACATGGCACTAAACAGTGGTTGTCAATTTTGGCATCACGTTGGTATCACCCAGAAGCTTTAAGGATTACTGATACCTGAATTCTGCCCCCAGAAACTGGATTTAATTGGCATAGGATATGACCTGAGCATTGGGATTTTTCAAAACTCTCTGTGTGACCCTAACGTATAACCACAGTTAAACATTATTTCAAATTCCAAAAAATTTCAATCATTGGTAATTTTATTTTATTTTCTATTATAAAGATGTGGGGTACAATTCAGGGTTAGGTATACAAACGTTGATTATGCAGGTACCCTTAATGATGAGGTATGCCCCTCCCTCTCCTAGCAGTTTCCCTCAACTGCCAGTCCCCCCCACCCCCGACAGTTTCCCATTACTGCCAAACGCTTTCTTATAGTATTGCAATTGTTCAAGGTCCACTTACGAGTGAGAACATACAGTATTCTGTTGTTTCTGTGATAGATCACTGAGTATGATCGACACTAAATCCATCCAAGTTGCTGCAAAGTTCATATGTTTGTCCTTCTTTATGGCTGCATGATATTCCAATGTGTATATGTACCACATTTTTTTTTATCCAGTCCAGCTTCAAAGGGCAACATGGTTGGTTCCATGTTTTTGCTATTGTGACTAGAGCTGCAACAAACATACGTGTGCAGGTATCTTTTTTGTAGAATGATTTGAGTTCCTCCAGGTATATTCCCAATAGGGGATTGCTGGGTCATATGGAAGATCAATTTTTGTCTTTCAGATACCACCACACTGTCTTCCAAAGAGGTTCGCATTCCCACCAGCAGTGTAGAAGCATTCCTTTTTCTCCACATCCTTGCCAGCATCTGTTGTTTGTTGTATTATTTTTTGTTTGTTGTTGTATTAATGATGGCCATTCTTACTGGGGTCAAGTGGTGTCTCAATGTGGTTTTGATTTGCATTTCTCTGATGATGAGTGAGGCTTGGCACTTTTTCATGTGTCTGTTGGCTGCCTATATATCTTCTTTTGAGAAGTGTCTCTTCATGTCTTTTGCCCACTTTTTAATGGGGCTATTTTTTTTTCCTTTAAATGTGTTTGAGTTCCTTGTAGATCCTAGATGTTAGGCCTCTGTCAGATATACAGTTGGCAAATATTTTCTCCCATTCTGTGGACTGTTTTCTTGCTCTCTTGATGGTTTCTTTTGCTTTGCAGAAGCTTGTTAGTTTGATGAGGTCCCACTTTAATCTTATTTCTTAAGGTATGGGCATTTAGGGTTCTGAATAGGAATCAGTTGTCAGTTCCAATTTCCATAAGGGTATCTCTTGCGTTTTCTAAGATTCTTATAGTTTGAGGTTTTACATTTAGGTCTTTGATTCATTTAGATTTAATTTTTGTGTATGGTGATAGGTAGGGGTCCTGTTTCAATCTTCTGCATGTGATCAGCCAGTTTTCCCAGCACCATTTATTGAATAGGTTCTCCTCTCTCCACTGGTTGTTGATGGAGGCTTTGTCAAAGATGAGTTGGTTGAGGA
>CAUYQG010189578.1:0-11128 GCA_963574415.1 Tarsius wallacei | reverse complement strand
GGTAGCGCGCGCCTGTAGTTCCAGCTACTGGGAAGGCTGAGGCGGAAGGATCGCCGGAGCCCAGCAGGTCGAGGCTGCGGTGGCCGGGAGCGGCCACTGCACTCCAGTCTGGGCAACAGAGTGAGACTCCAACTCAAAAAATAAAAAAAAAAGTAGGTTGCACGCAGGTGAAGTTTGGGCTTTTAGCTGGCCCTCTCTCCCCAACAGTGAATCATGTGCCCACTGTGTTGCCAAATGCCCCTTTCCCTTCCTCCCTCCCCTAGCAGTGCCCAGCGTCTGCAGATCCCACCCTTGTGCTCATGTGAGCAATGGTCAACCTGTTCTATCTCTAGCCCTCTCTCACAAACAATAAAACTGAAGCCCAGAGAGGCTCAGTAACCTGCCCAAGGTCAACAAGCAGCAGGGGACAGGACTGAGACATAAATCTACAAATTCTGACTGGAGTGTCCCGTGCTTACCTACACTGCAAACTGCCTCCAAGGTCGGCAACAGAGGGGAAAAAAGCATCACCTGGGCTGGCAGCCAGATGCCCAGCCTCTGCCTCCTGACATGCACCATGAGTTTGGGACTAGTCCCACTTGAGATGGAAGCCCACCTCATAACACACTGAGCCTGGTGAAGATGCACAACCCTGCCTTTAATACTTCATAGCACAACCACACCTGGGCTGAAAGTGTTAAAGCAAGACTAAACAAAAACTCACAGAGTCACAGCAGACTCTCAGACCAGACGTGCCTCAACACCTTGCTCCGGGGCTGCCTCCACAACGGAGGCCAGGTTGTCTGATTTCCTCCCCCAGAGGAATGGGTCAAGAAATGATGTCTAAATCCTAGCCGGAGGACAGGGAGGGGGAGACCATGGGAAGAAGGGTTGGCCTCTGTTGTCGGCCTGCCTGCCCTCCCCTCCCACTTCCGGCTCCCTCCAGAGGACCAGCCCTTTCCTGGGGATGATCCCCCCCACCCCTCTCACACACTCCCTGCCTAGAAAACTCCTCTCTCTACTCCCAGGAGTGTTGTCTCACCCTGTGCTCCCAACAGGAGGTCCACAGTCATGATACAACACAATAAATTGCGTCATCCTTGAGGCCCTAGGCCTTTCCTCTCTACGTGAGAAGAGTCATTTCTGGTCATGAGAATAGTCATTTCACCCCCTTGTCAACAGGCTCATTCTTTTCTCTGTGAGCTATTTACTCACTGTTATAATAAAAAAGATGTTCCTTTAAAGAGGTGAATAGGGGAAAAACAGGAACTGAATCACTGAGGAGTACGAGGAATGTCCAATTCTTGTTTCATGCGCTCATTGCCATGCCGTGCGAATGCTTGACGTTCTCAGTGGGCTCACAGTGTTACCCAATTAGCCCAGAGTACTCAGAAAGTGAACTTGACAATGACACTGGCAGGAAAAGTTAACACCTGGCTTCCAGGAAGCTGCCCTGAGCCCACATGTTTTATTTTATCTGGTTCACACAGCCAAAAAAACGTTAGGGCTTTGTGGGCACCGTCTTCTGACTCCTGCCTGTGCCAGTGACTCCAGTAGTTCATGCTAGGGTGTGGTGTGTCAGAAGTATTTCAGATTTAGTTACATATCAGTGCTGGGCAGAGGCTGCCCACACTGCAGAAGTGAAAGTAAGGTTTTTGCTTTGGGGACAACCTGCAATACAAGCCTCTTAAACCATTGCCTGATAATCAAGAGAGGATTAGTTTTTTGTTCTTGTTGTTTTGGTTTGTTTTTTTGCCCCCAATAGAAACCTATTGCTGATTTTTGAAGCAAAAACAAGTTTCATATTGTGTGCTGAGAATAAATTTCTCTATTTTTCTTAACTACTTCTGGTTAAAAACAGCAACTTGTAGTGATTATGATAGGTTTTAGGGTCAAGTTCTTCAAATGGCAAATATGGTATTCCTAAATGTGATTACATGGAAACATTAACGAAGAGCTTGATTCACCAACAATCTGGGCTATTGGGAAGGGAATTCTGTCAACAGGAAGGCGGCCTCTTGCAGATTCAAGAAAGTTGCTTAGAAAATGAAGGTTACTGATGTTTTGAGTTGAGGGGCAGCAAAGAAAGTTGGTGATTCAACTTCTTTTACTCTAGGTGAGGGAACAAAAGAGGATGGTTGATGCGTTTGAAAAAAAATCCATCAACCCCAAGAAGTGACCCTTTTTAGCTCTGTGAATAATTCACATCTGGCCTTTGAGCAGCCCGGGCTGCACCCAGAACCATTGTGGCTGATCTGATCTGAATGCCACAGGGAGCCAGACAAGGGCCTCTTTGCTGTTTTTCACATCTCCCTTGCACTCAGCTCACATCTAGCTCACTTAAGGTGAGAGATATTTAACATTGTTTGCAGTGTTTTGAAAACCTCAGGGCTGAGTGGTTGCGTTAACCATGGCAACCACACTCCTGCTCAACCTCGCCAGTGATGGGGGAAGTCCCATATTAACAGCATCAGACCTTGTCTGTTTGCTTTCTCTCCCTTTTTGCCTTTGTTTTGTTTTATTGCAAATGAAATTCCCCTTAATCTTCTGTCTGGCTTTTGTTGGCCTATCTACTAAGCTAAGAACCAGGAGGCCTTGATTTGAAGCTTAATCCTGCCATGATACGGCTTTTTGAATTTGGAGTTGGCATTTCAACCCCTCTGCACACTCCTTTCCTCATTTGCAATGTAGAACTCATGAACCAAGAATTTTTAATTTGATGAGGTCTTAGATACTTTCTATAGTACAGTAAAAATATTTGCTGTCTGTCTTTCTCTTTCTTGAAGATGAAACTGAAGATCAGTGAAGTTAAATATGATTTGTCCAAAACTACCACCTCCCAGGGTTGACAATAAAGATGAAGTAATAAGCAAACAATTATGTAATACTTTGAATTTAGAGTTGCCTTTGGCAAAATATTGAGGAAAATAAAGTCTGTTTTTTTATCTTGCCTTTCAGCTTCCCACTCCTCTTGGACTACCATTCAAATTTGCAGCCATTTTTTGCCAGGAAGGACTGGTCATGCCATCATAGCTGTCTAGTGTGGCTTTTGATGTTACACTGCAGGACAGCTGTATTTGTAAACCTCGGGAAATATACTACAAAAAGTGTTAAGCAACTTTTTGAAGTATGTAGGTTGCATGCTGGTATCTTATCTTCTCATACTCAACCTTCGCAGCCACTATAAAATCTTTTTTTTTTTGAGTTGAAATCTCACTCTGTCACCCAGGTGGGAGTGCAGTGGCACACTCATGGCCATCGCAGCCTCAACCTGCTGGGTTCAGGTGATCCCTTTTGCCTCAGTCTTCCAAGTAGCTGGAACCACAGGCGTGCAATACCAGCACGATACCATACCCAGCCAAGAACTAGAACTACATCTTGACTCCGGGCTGCAAACAAGAGCCTCAATGCCAGGGACTCATGTTAGACCTTGTATTAGCAGCAATAGAATCACTGCAAAACGTCTATAAAATGAAAATTTTCTAGGTCTTAGCACTAGATATTTTGAATCAATTGAAGTGGAATGGGGCCTGTGCGTTGGTGTTATTTTGAAATTCCAGGTGTTTGTCAATATCTACATTGGTCGTGTGCTCAGTTATATCTTGAGAGGTACTCAGTTTTTAGGCTTAAGCAGAGACAGTTTACAGCAACATTTCTGTGAAACTCAGAATCCTGGCAAAGAATAGATGCCACATTCAAACTGGGTAATTTAAAGAAATTAATAAAGAAAAGACTCACCGAGGCATGAGTAGGATGCAGGGAAACCCACAGGGGTTGGTGCAGTACCCCAAGACTAGCAACAGTGGGGAGCCCCATAGGGCCAAGGAAAAGGAATGGTCATTGGAACAAACAGAAGGTAGCTGTGTGGAAAGGGCCACTTTTATGACAGGGTTTATGGCCTTGTAAAAGGATGCAGCCAGCCATTGTATGCCAACATTTATAGCAGCATCATTCACAATAGTCAAAAGATGGGAACAACCTAAATGTCCGTTAACTGTGAATGGATACACAAAATATGGCATACACAGAGGGTGCCCAAAAAATGCATGCACATTTTTTTTTGAGTTGGAGTCTCACTGTCGCTCAGGCTGGAATGAAATGGCACACTCACAGCCACCTCAGCGTTGACCTGCTGGGCTCTGGCGATCTTTCTGCCTCGGACTTCCAAGTAGTTGGAACTACTGGCACATACTACTACGCCCAGTTAATTTTTAATTTATGGTAGAGACGAGGTCTCGCCAAGTTGCCTGGGCTGGTTTCGAACCTGCAGGCTCAGGCAATCCACATGCCTCAGCTTCCCAAAGTACTGGGATTACAGGCTGAGTCACTGAGCCTGACCTGTATGCACATTTTAAGAAAGGAAAAATCTGTATTAAAATTAACACTCAATATATTAACAATAACGAAAGATGAATACAAGTCACGTTTGCCTTCTGTAATTACAAGAGGTGCTTGAAGTGATTACCAGCAGCATCCAGACACTGCTGATGACAGTGAACTACTGCAGGACTTGTTGCTGTGTGAGGCCTCTCAGATCGTCGCTTGTGCACATCACACACAGTACCATGCATCTCAAACTCATTACGAATGTGTGCAATTGCCAGGCATGTTGAAGGCTCGGTTGCATACTCACACCTCCATTGTCATTGTATTTACACATTTTTGAATTTCAAATACCACTTCAACATGGTCTCGGACTCCTCCAAAAACAACCATGCTGCCGCCATTTTCTTCAACTGTCCTGCCTGTCGCATGGTGATGCCATCATTCACTTGATTAATGCCATCTTTTGAGCGAACGTCATACTACACGGTGCTATTGTAATTCAATTCAACTTTGAAAAGTCATACTTAGATAACATCTCTTAAAATGTGTATACACTTTTTGGCACCCCGGTACATATACACACACATATATATACGATGATATATTAGTCAGTCTTAAAAAGGTAGGAAATCCTCATATATGCTACAACATGGAAACACTGAAAGCATTATGCTAAGTGAAATAAGCTAGTCCAAAAAAAGGACAAATATTATATGATTCCCCTTCTTTGAGGTATACAGAAAACACAAATTTATAGGCATAGAAAGTAGAATAAGGGCCTGGGAGAAGGTAAGTAGTGGGCAGTCATTGCTTAATGGTGATGGATTTCTGTCTTGGGCGATGAGAGGATTTTGGAAATGGATGGTGGTGATGGCTATATGACATTGTGGGTGGACGTCACTGAATCGTCTACCTCAAAATGGTTAACGTGATCAACATTATATATTTTTTTACCCCCCCCCACACAAAATGCAGACAAGGAAAGAAGGGATGCAGCCCACCCACAGCAATTCTTCGGGAAGCACTTGGAGGATAAGGACCCTGATCCTTCGTCTTTCCACCTTTCAATCCACAGCCAGAGTCTCCTGTTGGTGGAACCCGACTGAGACACACAGAGTCAGGGAGCCTGTGAATGTACTTCATGAAGACCAGTCATCCAGGGCACCAGCAGGGTAGAGAAGAGAGGAAGAAGAGCTGAAGGGATAAAAGGAAGCTGGACACCATGGGTCCTGTCATTCTGCCATCTGCTCTCCAGAGGAAGCATGAAACTTACTACCACAATGTCAAAAGGCATTGTATGAGGAAGCTGATAACCAGTGTTCTCCCCTGCCCAGAATCAGCAGTACACAACCAGTAAACAGTGGTGTGTTTTCCACAGAGCCTAGAAAATCTTTGTTTAAATGTCATGGTGTTTGTGTATTTACATCTTTTCATCTAGAATTCCCACTCCTAGAAGTCTGCCTTAAGGAAATCATCAGAGTTGTAGACTAAAAATTGCATATGAGAATATTTACTGAAACATTACTTAAAATCACAGAAAAAGGAGCAACCTCATGTCCAGCATGTACAATATAACATTAAGCAAGAAAGCAGATTACAAACCGGATATACGGTATAATGCTGACCATATAAAACGATGCACACAAAGATGTTAGAATGGTTATCTTTGGGTGGTTGAATTAAGAATGATTTTTTTCCCCCAGGTTTCTTCTTTTTCAACATTTGTTTATTGAGCATGATTTACTTTGATAATCAAGAAAAAACCCACAAATGCTATCTTTTAAAATCTCGTGGCTGCCTGGCATGATAAATCCTTCCAATCTGAAGACCTGCATGCTCGACTCTGCCATCCTGTGTAAAAATGCATTGATTTACCGCTGGCTGCCTATTAATTTGAAGGGAAGCAGCCGGGGAAGGGCAGCCAACTCCCCTGAAATAGACGGCGTGTGTGGCTGAGGGTGCAGCTTCCTTTGATGGAATATTGCTAAACGATGAAATTCTATCTCCCGCAAGAAATTATTTCTGCTGGCTGTGCAAACGTCAGGCTGGAACCTGCCCTTGGAGAGGCGGCTGCATTACGATGTATTTGTAAAATCAGCAGAGCACACGCATGAACGGTCACAGTGGCTGATTTTACAAGCTACTCACGACGGGCATCGGCACATAGAAAACCTTAGCTCACAGCATATTCAGCCTATTGTGACCCCCTCTTATTTCATGTTTTGCCATTTTGAAAGGGTGTCGTGTTACCCAAGGGAGAATGATCTTTGTGTAAACTGGCTTCCTAGACATATGAAAATATAACATAGTAACCTAAGCTTGGTACACTCTTGCCCACATTTTATGTCCTGTTTAACCACTTCTTGTCCTTGCATATACTCTGGGGCAGCAGCCTGACTCATCAGCAATGCCAGCTGTGTGTGGGAATGTTTCCAGAAGGAATCAAGTGAGTGCTAGTTGGAAGACTTGCTCCATTGATATTCAGTCCAGTTCTTCCCAAGGTTTCAGGGGTCCTCTCCAGGAAAGTGGACATCTGCACAGCTCAGAGGGCCTGCTGGGTCTCTCGGTATTGGGCCTCTCTGCTTAACGCTGCCTGTTAGTGGCAATGGCCAAGTCAGTATTTGGTGACTCTGAGGCACCTGTCTGCTGCTGGCTTGACACCACATTGCTGCATAAAGTCAGCAGATGGTAAGAGGTTTTGACCCACACAGACTGTATTCCTACAAACTGGAACTTGGTAAAGTCCCCCAACTTTTCATCCCCTCTCCTTTTCCCCAACAATCATTTGCTCTCAATTTTACCCTTCAAATCATCTTCTGGAGTTGTGATGTTTTAACCAGGGAAATTAATTTTGGCATCAGTGGAATCAATAAAACATTATAAAGAGTTGCCAGGGTCTCCTTTCCAAGATCAGACAAGATAGAGCTTGTTCAGGGTGGTATGACCATAGACAGATTTTAGTTTTAAATTAGAACACCAGAGAATGAACCACTGAGAGCAGTTGTTCTTAGCCAATTAGGCCAGGCACAGCAGAAAACCTGTAAAGACTTTTCAACACATTTCTCGGGTCCCATTCCAGAAGATTTTGACCTAGTACGTCCTGGGTGGAGAGTGCACATCTGTGTGTTGAAAACGCTCTACTTAAGAGCAGTTGTATTAGAAAAATTACTGGAAAAAATGAGGCAATTCTAATAGCATTTATTGTTAATAGAATACCTTTAAAAGGAATGGAATGTTTTTCTTTTATACTTGGGTACATCTACATAAGAAGACATTTGCCCATTATTTACTCCTGCCCCGGACTACTGGCGTATTAAGATTTGGGTGACATCCAGGAAGAAAGTCACTTTAACATATAGCAGAAGGGATCAGACATAGTGGCTCACACCTGTAATCTTAGCACTTTGAAAGGCCGAGGTGGGAGAATCTCTTGATCCCAGGAGTTCAAGACCAACCTTGTCAATATAGCAAGGTCTCATCTCTACAAAAAAAAAAAAAAAAATTAGCTGGGTGTGGTGGCATGCACCTGTAGTCCCAACTACTCGGGAGGCTGAGGTGGAAGGATCACCCAAGCCCAGGAGGTCGAGGCTGCGATAAGCCAGGATTGTGCCATTGCACTCCAGTCAGGGTGACAGAGTGAGGCTCTGACTCAAAACAAAACAAAACACACACACACTCAGCAGAAGGGTTCTCCTCCCATGTTAATCATGTCTTTCAAATAGGAGCAAGCCACTTTTCCCACAATTTGCCAAGTTGTGGCTCAGCACTCCCTGATTTCAAACCAGAATGAGAGAGAATTCCTACTTCCTGATGACTGGTATAGTATTATTTCTAGAGAGAAATTAAGTGTGAGCATAAGTAACTTGGTCAAGTGTACAAAGGACAAAGGCAGACATATCTGAAGATGCCAGAGACACAGACCATAACACTGGGATTGCATTTGACTCTAAATATCATACATCTGTTCACCCAGAGGAGGGTGGAATTTGTATCAGTATTGGGTGAAAACTTTGTTCTTTCTTTTTTCCTCCTTCTATCCCACACAAATGCATCACAGTATCAAAGCTATGAAAACACCACCACCACTGGGCATGGTGGCTCATTGCCTGTTATCTCAGGACTTTGGGAGGCCAAGGTGGGAGGATTGCCTGAGTTCAGGAGTTCGAGACCAGCCCCATCTCTACAAAAAATCAGCTGGGTGTGGTGGCACGTGCCTGTAGTCCCAGCTACTTGGGAAGCTGAGCTGTGATTTTGCCACTGCACTCCAGCCTGGGCAGTGAGACTCCAACTCAAAAGAAACAAACAAACAAACAAAAACCCTCCAACTTAAAAAAACAACAACAATACCAGACAAAGCCAGAAAGGGAGGCAAGTCTACTTTGGTTTTTTTATGCATGTGACCAGAGTTCTGAGAAAAGTTATTAAACTACCATGTCAAGGTAGTAAAAATTCAGTTAACACAAAGGAGAGTGTTGCAAAGAATCATTTCTTTACTAACTTAAAAATACAGAGCAGTAATTGTATGTTACTGTTACTTCATGGTCATTTATTCCATCTGCCTGGTTTGAGTCCTCAGAAAAGGCCTTGATAGCGCCTGCTGCGATGGAAAGGACACAGATTCGTTTTCAAGAGGCAATGCTTTCAAAAACAATGACGCTTTGTGGACTCTCTGCAAATACAGAGTGATCCATACAGAAGGGGTAGGGGATTTCTACTCCCAGAAAAAGAGATGTTACCAACCCGGATGAACCCTTCCACATCTCTCAGGAGGTTTGCTTTCCTCTCCCCTGTCTCACTAGGGGTCGGTTAGAAGGACAAGCTTCCTTCCAAACAATATCCATGGAGAAAATAAAGTAACAGCTGGACAAGAAACTCCCTTGAAGTTGAGACTGATTGAGATTAATTCGTGATCAGAATTGCCCTGCAGCTCTGATTTTGAGGGCTTCCCCGTAAGCTTACCCCTGTTGTCTGGAAGTTTATGTTTAAAGCCTGGGACCTTTCCAGAGAAAGGATCGCTAAGAGGAACAGAATGATCACACCATTCCCACTTGAACTCAAGGCGATGAGCACATTTGTTTGTCCTCATTAAGCATGGTGTTGCAGGCGCTGACTGACATGCGGAGGCAGCGCGCTGGGACAGGGCCAGGAAGCAGGAGCCATGGAGTGTCGAGAGAGCTTGGCTCTACCCAGGCTTTGCCCCTGACAAGCTCCATGGCCTTGGGAACTCAGGTGCATCTCTGAGATCTTGGGTAACTCAGCAATAGGAGGCATGCAGGTGGAGTTTTTCCAGCTGTGATTTCCAGAAGGCCCTGGGGTCCCAAGAAATGCCCAAGGCTGCCGCAGGGATCAGAAGGCCAAACAGGGGCCATGCCTACAGGCCCATGCCTTCGTTTCAAACATGGCATCTCTGATTGGATCCTTTATGGATGCTGAGATCTAAGTAAGACTGACTAGAGGCATGAGAGTCACAGGACTAGCTAACTTTCACATTCTTTTTTTTTTTTTTTTTTAAAGTCAGGATCTCGCTCAGGCTGGACGGCAGTGGTGCAATCACAGCTCACCACAGCCTCGAACTCCGGAGCTGATGGGATCCAACCTCTTGAGTAGCTGGGACTACAGGCGCGTGCCCCACTACACCTGGCTCATTTTTTGATTTTTTTTGGTAAAGATGTGGTATCACTATGTTGCCAGGGCTGGTCTTCAACTTTTGGGCTCAAGCAGTCTCCCACCTCAGCCTCCCAAAGTGCTGGGATTACAGGAGTGAGCCACCTCACCTGGCAGATCTTCACATTCTTGACTTAGCAAACGGCAAGTAAAGCGTCTGATCATCTTTCTTCAAGGTCAAGCGTAATAGTAGTTACAGGCACAGACTCTAGAGTCAACTTGCCCGGGTTCAACCTTCATCTCTTCTGTCTAGAGCTGTGTGACTTGAGCAAGTTTCTTAACTTCTCTGTGCCTCAGTTTTCTCATCTGTAACATGGGAGTAGTAACAGGGTAGATCTCATAGGACTGTCATGAGGATTAAATGAGTTAATAGATTTGAAACCCTTCAAACAGTGCCCGGCACATTAGCAAGTGTTTTTTATTCTGACTGGCCCAAGATAGCAGTGTGCTCCTGGGCCAGCGTTGCTCATAAAGTCACCAAAGGAAATGAAGAGCTCACTCATTCTGCATAAAGGTGTTTGGGGACATCGTTGGATTTGCTGCAAGTGCCTTTTTGAACAGCACTGTTGGTTTCTGATGCACATTTGGGAAGAAAAGCAGAACAGAAGGTGATAAATTCCTTTATGAGAGAACTTGGCAGGAAAGGCAGATGCAACTGTAAAGTTAATTGGTGAATGGGAGGTGGGACTTGTGGGCCAGGCAGGAGAGGGTTCTCGGTTCCTGCTAGTTTACTGTGATTAGTTCCTTAGGGCTTCTCTGAGACCGGTCCTGGGCAGCTGACGGGTCTGTCTTCACCCAGACAGGGATGATGTCAGCATGTAGTTTATGGAGTTCTGCCGTCCTCCTGAGGATTCCAGGAGCTTCCAGAGCCATCTCCAGGCTGCTTGCCAGCACGCTGAAAACAGAACCATACTTGCATCTTGTGTGTTCCAAGTTGTGTGTCTCTGTCATAATTTTTGTTGCTGTTCTCTGTACCAGGCTGTGAGAAGTAGCCTTGAAAGTTTCTGTCTTTCTTTTTTTTTTTGAGTTGGAGTCTCTGTCACCCAGACTGGAGTGCAGTGGCCACTCCCGGCCACCACAGCCTCGACCCCGACCCGCTGAGCCCCGGCAATCCTTCCGCCTCAGCCTTCCGGTAGCCGGAATTACAGGCATGCGCTAC
>CAUYQG010189577.1:0-29702 GCA_963574415.1 Tarsius wallacei | reverse complement strand
GGGGGTCTGTGGTCATGGGAACATTACTGTAATCACACGTAGGCATTGATTCTTAGGTTAGGCAGGCAACTAAAATGAAAGTTTTAAACAAAATGGAGTAAACTGGTTGATACTATGATTTGGCTAGCAATTTGATTTTATTAACTGATTTAGCTCATTTCAGTCTCTAGTTTGTTCCGGTGGTTCTGGGTATGGAAAGCTGGAATATGATTCTATGGCTTAGACATCCTTAGCATCCATAGCCTTCTTTTCATCCTCATTATTACTATCTTAGTGTAGGCCTCACTGTCTTTTTTAAAAATTGAGATATAATTTATATCCCATACATTTACCCCTTTAAAGCATACAATTCAGTAATTTTTAGTATAGACACAAAGTTTAGTATTCACACAATCACTGTCTTCTGCTCAGACAGTTACAGTAGCCTCATAACTGGCGTTCCCTGGTATACTGTTCCGGGTTGTGCTTCTGACTTTAGCTGGTCTATCTTTTGAAACACAAATCTGATCATGTGCTGCCCTCCTTTTTTCAACCCTCTTTAAAGACCTCACAAGCTCCCCGCCCCTAAGCGTGACGGCTGCACTCCCAACCTCATGCCCAGCCTGCTCTCTTCCACTTCTCACAGCGAACCCCTTGCAGTTGCCCAGACACCCTCTGGGCTTTTGCACATGCTGTGCCTTTCCCTGGAAGGTGGTTTTCCTTTCTCCACCTGGCAAACTTCCATTCTACCTTTTAAATCTCACTGAAACTTTCCTTCCTTTCTGAATTCTTTTATCTCCTCAGGCAGAGTGAACCACCTGCCCCGCTTCTCCCTGCTCCTTATGTAGTCACAGTCACCTCACAGAACTGAAGGTCATTTCTACGTGTGTCAGCATCCTGTTCTATCCTGGAAACTTTGTGAGAGTCGGAACTATGGGCCTTCACACGGGTAATCAGTACATGGAGCAGAAGGACTCATGGCATGCAATCCCAAAGCAACCTGAGTTTGCTCTTCCCCTGCTCCCTTGACTTTTCCCGGTGCCTGGATGAATGTTCAAGCAGACCCATGACTTGTGGGCACGGATCATACCTAGCCCTGCTTTCATGGTTGGTTGCTAAAACGCTGACTCAATTCAGTACACAGAACTGTTACATAACAAAGTTCCCAGCTTCTTTCAAAGTTGAGGCTTCCCCTGATTTTGCCCTTAAACCTGGAGAAAACTGGAGGGAGTGGAAGGAAGAGAGCAGTGCTCAGCGACTTTCTCCCTTAGTTGACCTTCATTTCCAGACGCTGTGGGGGTGGAGCTACCGGAGGTGGGGAGGAGAAGAGGGAATGGTAGAGTTCTTACAGGGCAGAGATGCGTTCTGGGCCTCTGTGGTGTTTACAGCAGCCTCTTTTTCTGTGTGATGTTTGATGGATAGTATGTGGCATATGGTGGTATATGGTGTATGGTGGTGTGTGGTGTATGGAGTGTGGCATATGGCGTATGGCAGTAGTCCCCAGATTTTTTGGCATCAGGGCCTAGTTTCATGGAAGAAAATTTTTCCACGGATTGATGGGGGATGGATTCATTACATTTATTGTGCACTTTATTTCTATTATTATTACATTGTAATATATGAGAATTTAATGGCACTGCTGATCTGACAGAAGATGGAGCTCAGACGGTAATGCAAGTGATGGTGAGTGACTGTAAATACAGATGAAGCTTCACTCACTCACCTGCCTCTCACCTCCTATTGTGTGGCCCGGTTCCTATCAATCCATGGCCCTGGGGGTTGGGGACCCCTGGCATATGGCATATGGGTATGGTGTATGGTGCTGTATGGCGTACGGTGCTGTAGTATATGGTGCATGCACATGGTTTCTGGTGGTGTCTGGCATAGGGCTGTTTCCTTAATTTCTTGAAATTCTCTCCATCACTAGAGGCCTCTGAGTCATAGCTCCTTTGACCTAGGTGATGTGTTTCCCTCTTACTGACTGATTCGTGCCCTCCAGCTTCTCTTCTACCCATTTTCTTCACCAGACTAACCCTCAGACAGGATCTGATGAAACCCCACAGCAGCCCTTCCCCTGTGGCAGTTCCTTTGTTCTGAAGAGCTCAGGAGTGACAAGCAGCTACCTTGCCTTTGCTCCTGCAGTGGGTGGCAGGCACCAGGGGAGACAAAGAGAGAACCTTGGAGCAGTCCCATTAAAAACCCTCTTCCTCTTCCGAAGTGTGGTGATGAGGAGCAGGCTCCCAGGGAAGGGGCAGGACATTTAGAGCACCACTGAAAGTCCTCTTTAAAAGCCCCACCTGGCAGGGCGCAGTGGCTCAAACCCGTAATCCCAGCACTTTGGGAGGCTGAGGTGAGAGAACTGCCTGAGCCCATGAGTTCAAGAAGAGCCTGGGCAACTTGGCAAGACCTCGTCTCTACAATAAATCAAAAAATTAGCCGGGCGTGGTAGTGTGTGCCTGTAGTTCCAGTTACTTGGAAGGCTGAGGCAGAAGGATCGCTGGAGCCCAGCAGGTGGATGCCGGGGTGGCTGTGAGCGTGCCACTGCACTTCAGCCTGGGTGACGGAGTGAGACTCTGACTCAAAAAAAAATTCCCACCTGTGTTTACTGTCAACATGATCCTTTCCCTCTTGATGTGGGTGACTTAAAGGGTCAGGAGATCAGTGTTTGGGTATTTCCTATGCATATTTGCCTCTCAGACTGGCATTCCATATTGGAATATCACCACCATCATGTGGTTCAGATAAGGGGTTGCTTTAGGGTTCCCATCTCCCAGTGATTCTTGTGCCCCAAGTTCTGGCTTGACCTTCAAGTAGACCTTCATCTCTTTACACACCATCTGGGTGCTGCGGTTTGGGAGACAGGACTGGCCTGAGGGAAAGAAAAGCTAGATAATGTGCTAAAAAAACACCCTGCTTACTGAACAGTTGTTGAGTTCCAAACAATTCAGTGAAGAAAAAACCTCACTGTTTCAAAAACATAGTTTCATTGTTTTAAAATGAGTTCACTGATGGCAGTATTTTGGATTTTTAAATGTCTTAATTGCTAATTATTTATTATTTTGACCTAAAAATATTATTATCAAAAGATCTTTGTCCCACTTAAGAGGGAATGCTTGGTTTCCTGAGCTCTGTGCAGAGGTACCAGTGAGATGTTAGTGAGATGTTAATAACTCATGATCATTGACATCTTTATTATTAGTTATGATTACAATTATAATTCCGGCTTCAAAATACTTTGAACACACAAAGCTGAACTACATTGAATGTGAAATTCTCTCATCAATCCTCTTGAAATAATTACCAGAAATGGTCATTTTGCTTACATCCTATGTATATATTATCCTAAAATGTTATCAATTTAATATTATAAACAAAAATGGGGGCATACTGGATATACTCTTCTGCAAATTGTTTCCTTTTTAACTTAACAATACATCTTGGCCATTTTACAATGTCAGTTTACAAACCTTCGAGGACTAAAACTAACCTTTTTTTTCTCTTATGCAAATTCCTAAGAGGCTTGGGGAGTCATGCTGGATAAGAACTCACCAGATGAGGTTTTACTACCTTATTATCCTGTATGCTAAAGTCTGTTTTCCAACCTGACTCTGACATAACATCACATAATAAATTAAGAAGAAACACCAAAGTGTTTTATGGCTCTGCAAAGCAGTTCTTGGCGACTCTTGATTTCAGGGAACTTGTGGACACCTATCCTCTCTGAAGTCTGCCATTTATAGGACTTCATCTGCATATCAACAAACCTGGAGTTTTCCCCACCCCTTAATCTTTATAAAACATCTTTTCTACTGATTTCCAAAATTCCTTAAATAGCAACTACAAATTACAGTCAAGCAACCTTTGAATCCATCTATGACCTGCAAGCCTCTTCCCTCCCTCCCCCCCACCCCTACTGGAAATGTCCCTCTTTCCTGAACCAAACCAATGAAAATCTCACATTAATTGATTTATGGGTTTTTGTAACTTCTGCCTTCCTAAAATGTATATAACCAACTCACCATTCAACCATGGTGGGCACACGTTCTTAGGACCTCCTGAGGATGGGTGCTCCCTGGCCTAAGTCCTCAAGTTGGCTCAGAATAAACAGTCTTAAAATATTTTACAGAGTCTGGCATCTTTTCATCAACAATAGTCATCATTCCATTTTATGGATGTACCATAATTTATTGATTGACTTTTTGATTTTTTTCTGAGTTTTCACTATTATAAGCAACCTTAGTAAAAACAAAACAAAAAAAATCCTTGCATGCACATCTTAATGAACTTGTCTGAGAATTTTTGCACTATACATTCCCAGGAGTGCGACTTTTGCATGGGAAAACAGGCACATTACAGGATAGTGCCAAGTGGCCCATCAGTGATAAATGGGCAGACATACTGCCCATACACACATTAACATCAAGTGTCAGTCATTTTTAAAATCTTTGTAATTCTTATAGATGAAAATAATGCTATTGTTTTTATTTAAATTTCTTAAATTAGTAAAATTTGTTTATATTTTCATATTGCATTTCCTGTTCTACAAAATGCCTGTTTATGTCCTTTTCACTCTTGGTTTTTTTTTTCTCATTGATTTGTAAGAACTTTTTACTTAGAATAGGATATTAAGACTGTCATATATAATCTAATTAAGTTTTCTCAGGTTGTGGTTAAATTTCTTGACTTTGTTTATGGTGTATTACTATTAACAGATAAGTTTTAAGTGTTTTTGTAGACAAATTTATCTTTCCTTAAATCTTTTCCATTATGGTTTCTAGTTTTCATATCATGCTTGAAAAGCCTTTCCCTCTTGAAGATTATGAAAAGATTTACTTGTATTTTCCTGTGAAATGTAAATGGTTTTATTTCTTATATTAAAATCTTATCTCCTTTAGTAATTTACTCTGATGTGAGGAGGGAGATAGGGTTCCACCCATATTTCCTAAAAGTAGCCACAGCCTGGCTTTTGTGAATCCCAGGACAACTAGGTGTGAATACATGATATATGACCCTGGGCAAGTTCCTTGCATTCTCTGTGCCCTGGTTTCCTCTTCTGTAAGATGGAAATAGCATAGAACATGTTTTGCAAGTGTGCAGTGAGAAGTCAACTAAATGACGCTGTAAAGCAAAAAAAAAAAAAAAATGACCGGGACATAGGAAGCCCTCTATCTGGGTTAACTGTTTTTTTGTTTGTTTGTTTGTTTTTGAGTTGGAATCTCACTCCGTCACCCAGACTGGAGTGCAGTGGCCGCTCCCGGCCACAGCAACCTCGACCTGCTGGGCTCCGGCGATCCTTCCACCTCAGCCTTCCAAGTAGCTGGAACTACAGGCGTGCGCTACCATGCCCAGCTAGTTTTTGATTTATTGTAGAGACGAGGTCTCGCCAAGTTGCCCAGGCGGGTCTCGAACCCACGGGCTCAGGCAATCCACTCACCTCAGCCTCCCAGGTCGTGGGATTACAGGCTGAGCCACCGAGCCCGGCTTGGGTTAACTGTTTTATTTATCATGCTTCATAGCTGGCTAACACCACTACTGGAAGAATCTACCTTCTTTTCAAAGTTGTGAAATGTCACTGCTAAAGGGAGTCCTGGTGCACTGTTTGTTTCTGGGCTCACTGTTCTGTCCGTCTGATCCAGGACCAGTTCCTCACCCATATACCTAAGGTTTAGCTCACTCCTGACCTGGGAAGTCTCAACACCCTTTCAATGCCCAGGGCTTTCTCATCTCAGTAACCAGCCTGCTCTTACTCTCTACTTCCCTCCAGCCCTGCAGCCACAGTTGCCCCCACCCACCCTCTGTCTTGTGTCTGTTTATAATTTTTCTTTGAGTTTACCAAGAAGGGTAGGACCTTTTGTTATCCCCACTTTTCAGATGAAAAAAAAAACAGAACTGGAGAGGGCTCAGCTAGAACTTTAAAGTTAACAGACTGTATTCTTGTCTCAGCTCTGCCATATACTGGTCAACTTACTCACCTTCTCTGAGGCCCAGTTCCCATCTGTAATGGGGGGACATGAATGTGTGCCTTTGGGGGTTGTTAGGAGAATTCCGTGGAAATGTACACACTTCTGACATAGTGTCTAACACATGGGAATCAGCTTCCAAGTGATGAGGCCTGACTGTCAGAACTTCTGATTCCAGGTCCAAGATGGGCTTGCTTCCTCCAAATCAGGCTGGTCAGGAAGAATGGACAATACTACAGGAAGGTCTTCAGACTTCACCAAAATCTCATCTAGGCCCTTCTCTGGGGACTGAATCTTTTCCAGGATGCTCATTCCAGCCAATAATGCACCCCAACTGAATGCAACTGCAGCCTCGCTAACTGCCTCCGCAAAATATATAGGACACTCTGTGCTGTGCAAGTTGCATGTCTTCATCACCATGGTGACCAGGCAACTTCTGTCTCCAAACACATTCCTTTGCAGCACATATATCTACCAGGGTCGGAAGGGAGTCAACAAGGCTGTAAGTCTGACCAAGGAGGGTGGTCCCATCCCCCTGTCCCCGGCTGCTAGAATTGAGTGTCCTGGCTCTACCCTTTGACTCTAGAAAGGCAGATCTTTGGAAATCCTCCTTGTCAACACCAAACCCACACATTTCCATCACCTGAAATGGATTCAGAAGAAAGGCACCCAAAAGAGGAGGATTATACAGGTGACAGCTGCAACTCTGGGGTAAATCACAGGATGCAGGAGCCACCAGGATCATCTAGAAGGTGCCGATTCAGTGGAGATGGAACAAATCCCAGAAGCACCCACAAGCATCCGCTTCTGGGAGATTCTCTTGAAGGATGGAGCTAAAAATGTAGATGCCTCAAAGAGAGCCTCTTGCTTCTAAGGTAATTGCAAGATAAGCAACTGTGGTCCTTTTAGAGCGAGGGACAGACAAAGTGGTGTTCGGGGGGTGGGGTGCAGCCTGCTGCCCCACTTGCAATGATTGCTGCTTACTCTCCGAGACTCATTCACATGGCCTTCTCTGCCATCATCAGCCAAGGCAGCCTTCCATGGATCCCCAGCTTTTATTTGTATGCCTTTGGGCCTCCTCACATGGAGTTCAGCTGTGCTGTGTTGATGAGGCACAGAACTTTTAATAACACTGCTGCCTGCTCGCCCATTTCCTGCACCCTTAGCAGCAGCTCTGTTTGTGGTGGATTCCTCACCTCATAGCTGGTGTGTGGAGCTGCCTTCGGAGTTTCCACGGTGCTGATTAGGAAAACCAGTGCATGAATTGAAGCCATTTTCCTCAAGCTGTCCCCTTGGGTTTCATAACTCACAGAATCAGGAATTCAACAGCCTTTTTGTGACTTAAATCAGTCTTTTTTTAACCCTTCCTAGGATGCTGGGGGATGCCTGGGGTAGTGGAGGAAGAGAAATCAACAGGGCGTCCCTGACTCAATGCAGGCAAAGACCCAATTTGATCTGTTTTACAGGTTTTAAAAAATTCATGTAACATTTCCTTTAGAGAAAGAGTTTAGAGGCTAAAAAGATGGGATAAATCACCGCTTTGGGCACATGATCTCTTTTAAAAACAGCTACATTGAGTTATAACTTACATACAGTTTAATACAGTCTTTTTAGTGTATAGCTCTGAATTCTGATAATCATGAAGTCACCACTTCACAAACTACCACTTCAGTGGAGATGTAAAACGTTTCTATAACTCTAGAAAACATCCTCATGCCCTTCTGTGGTCAACTACAAGACAGCCCCACCCCCAGTTCCTGGAAGACAGAGATCTGTTTTCTGTTCTTACAGTTTTCTCTTTTCCATAATGTCATATAAGTGAAACCATAACATATGTGGCCTTTTTGTCTTGAAATAACTGTAGATTCACATGCAAGTGTAAGAAATAATTCAGAGAAATGCCCTACACCCTTTACTCAGTTTTATCAATGGTAACCTGTTATAAAACTAAAGTACAGTGTCACGACCAGGATATTGACATTGACATGGTCAAAATACAAAACATTTTCATCACCGCAAAGATCCCTCCTATTGCCCTTTGTGACTGCATCCACTTCTTTTCCACCCCTCCTTAGCCTCTGGCAAACACTACTCATGTGTCCATTTCTATAATTTAATCATTTCAACAGCCCAGCATGGTGGCTTTGGCTTACACCTTTAATCCTGACACTTTGGGAGGCTGAGGCAGGAGGATTACTAGAGCCCAGGGGCTCGAGACCAGCCTAGGCAACATAGCAAGACCCTGTCTCTATTTTTTTTAAAAAGGTTTTTTAAAAATGAATGTTGGGGCTGGGTGCGGTGGCTCAAGTCTGTAATCCCAGCACTTTGGGAGGCTGAGGCAGAAGGATTGCCTGAGACCAGAGGTTCGATACCAGCCTGAGCAGCTTGATGAGACCTCATCTCTACAATACATAAAATAAATAAATAAATTAGCCGGTGTGGTGGCTCTCGCCTGTAGTTCCAGCTCCTTGGAAAGACTGAGGCAGGAGGATCGCCTGAGCCCAGCAGGTTGAGACTGTGGTGGCCATGCGTGTGCCACTGCACCCTAGCCTGGGCAACAGAGTGAGACTCTGACTCAAAAAAAAAAAAAAAAAAAATTGAAAAAGAATGTTATGTAAGTGAAATCATACAGTATGTAATCCTTAGGGACTGGCTTTTTTCATCAGCACAATTCTACAGAGAATCACCTGAGTTGTTGAGTGCATCACTAATTAGTTCCTTTTTATTGTGGAGAAGTATTCCATGGTATGATGTACCACAATTTATTTAACTATTCACCTGTAGAAAGACATCTGAATTGTTTCCACTTTGGGGCTGTTATGAATAAAGCTGCTGTAAACATTTGTATACAGGTTTCTGTGCAGACCTAAGTCTTCATTTCTCTGGGATAAATGCCTAGAAGAACAGTTGCTGGTCATATGGTGGTTTCATGTTTAGTTTTTAAAAGAAACTGCCAAACTGTTTTGCAGAGTGGTTGTAGAGTTTTACGTTCTAGCCAACAACGTGTGAGTGATCCAGTCTCTGCCCTCATGAATGCATTTGTTGTCATCGCTGTTTTATTTTAGCCATTCCGATGGGTGAGTGGTGGCATCTCACTATGGTGTGATTTTCATTTCTTTGGTGATGAGTGATATTGCGCATGTTTTCCTGTGCTCATTTGTTACCTGTGTGTGATTTTCGGTGACATGTCTCTTCACGTCTTTTGTCTGTGTTTTGGTTGAATTGTTTCCTTTTTTACTGTTGGGCTTTGAGAGTTTTAAAAATATATTCTAGAAAGCAGTTTGCAAATATTTTCTCTCACTTGCCTTTCAATCCTCTTAACAGGATGTCTACAGAGCAAAAATTTTTTGTTTTTGTTTTTGGTGTTGCTCATTGATGTATTTCTATTGTGGCTGCTTTAAAATTTTTGTCTGATCATTCTGACATCTCAGTCATCTTAAAGTTCACATCTACTGATTATCTTTTTTTCTCTGAGTTTGAGATCTTCCTGGTCCTTAATAGGCCAAGCGACTTTTTAAAATTGGAAACTGGACGTTTTCATATTATGTGATGAGATTCTGGGTCTTATTTCAACCTCCTGTGGCAGCTGACTTTTTGTGACCCTGCTCTGGCAGGAAAGGTAGAGGTCACCACCTAATTACTGCCAGGTGGAAGTTGCCGTCCACACTCCCCGCTGGGTCCCCTCTGACACCTGTGGGGGCAGTTCCTTGTTACTGGGTAAGGGTGGGAGTTCTGACTCTAATGGACTCCACTGTCTCCGTCATGGGGATGGCCTCGTTATTGCCAGGAGATGCTGAAAGTCCTGATCCTCCATGGCACTCCACAGACACCACTCCAGTGATGAGGCGAAGGGGCATCCCGTCACTGCCAGGAGGGGGTGAAAGGTCAGGCCCCCCACTGGGTTTCCACTGACACTGGGGAGTTGGGGTTTCATTACCAACTGGCAGGGATGAAAGTCCAGCCTCTCTACTTGTTTGTTTGTTTTTTGAGTCAGGTCTCACTCTGGCACCCAGGCTGGAGTACAGTGGCACGATCATGGCTCATCGCAGCCTCGTGCTCCAGAGCTCAAATGATTTCCCACTCAGCCTCTGAAGTAGCTGAGACTACAGGCATGTGCCACCATACCTGGCTAATTTTTAAATTTTTTTGTAGAGTCGAGGTCTCACTATGTTGCCTAGGCTAGTTTTGAACTTCAGGGCTCAATCAATCCTCCTGCCTCAGCTTCTCAAAGTGCTGGGATTACAGGTGTGAGCTACCATGCCCAACCCCCACTTGGTTTTTTTTATGCCACTTCGGGTGGGTGTTGCAAACCTCCTTACAACCTCACTATGGTGGGGGCTCCCCACTTGGTATTTGTTGGTATGAGTGGGTGGTGGAGGGAGCTTAGCTTTTTCTGTGGCATTTTGCTGGAGTAGGGTAATTTTTGTCTAAAAGTTTTCTGTCATGCTAAGCTGCCCCATCCCTGATCCTTTGGCTAGAGAGTACAGACTTTGGGGCTTTTCTTGTCTGTGATTGTTAGTGTTTCTTCAGCTCCAAATCTGGGATATGTGAGACAAAAAGAAAACCCAGTGTCATTCCTCAAATCCCAAGATGACTAACTGGTCTGCTGCCTTCACTCTGCCCTTCAGAATCTTGTTTTATTACATATGAATAATGACCAGGGTATTTATTTGTACTCGTGAGAGGAATAAGGGAAAGTCCATCTACTCCATCTTTCCAGAAGTGGAAGGCCCAGCATGTGACTTTTTGAGTCTGACTTCTTTCAGTCAGCATAGTGCATTCACCGTTCATAATTCAATGAGCTTTGACAAACATATGCAGTTGTGTGACCTCTACTACAACCACAACATAGGACATTTCTATTGTTCTAAAAAGTCCCCTTTGGGGTACAAGATTTTTTTAATGCAAGTCTGAATGTGGTCCCTGTAGAGTCAGCTTCCAAGATGACCCCAAGTAGTCCCCACAACTTGCTGTCCTCACTCTATGGAACACTCTCCCTTGAGTGTGAACCGGACTTCATGACTACCTTCTGACCCATAAAATATGGCGGAAATGATGATTTGTCCCATCCAAGATTCGTTCTAAAAGGCGTCAACTTCTGTCTTGGGCACACTTCCTCCTGATCCCTCACTCTGGGAGAAGCTAGCCTATGAGGCCACTTTATGAGGAAACTCTGACAGCTTCACAGAGAGGTCCATGTGGAGAGGAACCAGAGACTTCAGGCAACAGCCAAGTGTGCAAGCCTTCTCAGAAGCAGAGCCTCTCCCAGGAGAGCCATAGACACTGCAGTCCCAGCCCACAGCCTGACTGCAGTCTCTTGAGAGACTGACTCAGACCCACTCAGCTGAGGCCATCTGGATTCACAACCCTCAGGAACTCTGTGAGATAAGACATTTGTGTTGCATGAAGCTGCTAAGTGTTGGAGTAACTCTTTACACAGCAATAGATAACTGATACACTCTCAAGTCCTCCCCTTGTGTGGATCTAATCTCTGTGCTGCAGCCCCATCCTTCCCCTCTCCTTCTTTCTCTACACTATAGCCACACTGGTCTCTTGGTTTCCCCGCCCTCAAGAACTCTATGCCTAAAATTTTCTGATACCCCCTAGATCTCCAGCAATCCTCACCCTCAGCTAATCCTACTTGTCCTACTGACCAGTTCCAGTGTTGATTCTCCAGGGAGGGCCCTTGCTGATTAGGGCAGATTGTCCAGTCATGTTCTCCATTGAAACTTTTTCTTTTCTTCCACTTGAAATACTTATTATAATTGTAATATTAGTAAGTAACCAGGCAATTCCTTGTTTAATATGTCTCCTTCATTAGAATGGAAGTTCCCTGTGGGCAAGGACTGTGTCTGTCTTGTTCACAGCCATATCCTGTGTGCCTGTCATGGGGCCCATCCCCCTGTGTGTGCTATGAATGGATGGCAACATGCATGAATTTCCTCTCCAGAAAGAAGGCAGCGGGGTAGGTTTGGGGATGAGATCTCCAAGAAACTTTCCCATTTCTGAACAGAAGGTGTTGGAGTTCTTAATTATTATTATTTTATTTTGAAGAGATGGGATACAATTCAGGGTTAGGTACATAAATGGTCATCATACAGGTGAAGTTTGGGCCTCCCATTGGTCCTCACTTCGCCTGGTTTGGGATCAAGTACCCTTATTAATGTTATGTCAGCCCCCGCCCCCCACCCCCAGCAGTGATCCGCTACTGTCAATCCCTTTCTTATAGTATTATGATAAATATTCAGGGTCCACTTATGAGTAAGAACATGTGGCACTCAGTTCTTTGTTTCTGTGATAGATCACTGAGTATGATAGACTCCAAATCCATCCAAGTTGTTGCGAAGTCCATAATTTTGTCCTTCTTCATGGCTGTGTGATAGTCCATCGTATACATGTAGCACATTTTTTTATCCAGTTAACTTTTTATGAGAAGCACGGTTGGTTCCATGTTTTTGCTATTGTGAATAGTGCTGCAATAAACATGCATGCACAGATATCTTTTTTGTAAAATAATTTAAGTTTCTCCGGGTATATTCCCAGTAGGGGGATTGCTGGGTTATATGGAAGGTCGATTTTTAGATCTTTTAGAAATTACTGCACTGTTTTCCACAGAGGTTTTACTAGTTTGCACTCCTGCCAACAGTATAAAAATGCTCCCTTTTCTCCATGTCCTCTCCAGCATCTGTTGTTTTTTGAGTTATTAATTATGGCCATCCTGACTAGAGTTAGGTGGTATCGCAATGTGGTTTTGGTTTGCATTTCTTTGATGATTAGTGAGGCTGAGCAATTTTTCATGTGTTTGTTGACTGCTCATGTCTTTTTTTGAGGAGTGTCTAGTGTTTATCTTTTGCCCACTTTTTAGTAGGGCTGATTGTTTTTTTTCTTTCAGCATGTCTGTGTTCCTTATAGATTCAGGATTAGGCCTTTGTGAGATATACAGCTGGCAAATATTTTTTCCCATTCTGTGGGCTGTCTCTCTCTTGATTGTTTCTTTTGCTTTGCAGAAGCTTTTCAGTTTGATGAGGTCCCACTTGTCTATCTTATCTCTTAATGGCATGGGCTTCTGGGGTTTTGATAAGGACTTGGTTGCCTATTCCAATTTCCATAAGGGTGTCTCCTGTGTTTTCTAAGATTCTTATAGTTTGAGGTTTTACATTTAGGTCTTTGATCCATTTGGAGTTGATTTTTGTGTATGGTGACAGGTAGGCATCTTGTTTTAGTCTTCTGCATGTGACCAGCCAGTTTTCCCAGCTCCATTTACTGAATAGGTGCTCCTCTCCTCAGTAGTTGTTAGCGGAGATTTGTCAAAGATAAGTTGTGTCGAAGATGAGAAATTGAGGTTTTGCTTCCAGGATCTCTATTCTGTTCCATTGGTCTATATGCTTGTTCTTATACCACTACCAGGATGTTTTAATTATTGTGGCCTTATAATAAAGCTTATAGTCTGGAAGTGTGATACATCTTGCTTTGTTTCTTTTGCTGAGGATTGTTTTTGCTATTTGTGATCGTTTTTGTTTCCATATAAATTTCTGTATTGTCGTTTCCAGGTCTGAGAAGAATGATGTTGGTAATTTAATGGGTATTGTGTAGAATTTGTAGATTGCCTTGGGTAGGATGGCCATCTTAATAATGTTGATTCTTCTAATCCATGAGCATAGAATATTTTTCCTTTTTTTTTTTGTTTCTTCTTTGATTTCTTTAAGCAGTGTTTTGTAGTTTTCGTTGTAAAGGTCTTTCACTTCTCTAGTTGGGAAGATGCCAAGGTATTTTATTTTTGTGTGTGTGATTATTGTGAATGGAATTGTTCTTTTTATTTGGCTCTCTGTCTGTTTGTTGTTGGTGTATAAAAATGTGATTTTTTTGCACATTAATTTTGTACCGAGACTTTGCCAAAGTCCTTTACCAGTGCAAGGAGGTTTTTGACAGATTCTCTTGAATTTTCCAGGTATAGGATCACGTCTTCAACAAAGAAGGATAACTTAACTTCCTCTTTTCCTGTTTGGATACCCCTGATTTCTTTCTCTTGTCTGATTGCTCTGGCTGGGACTTCTAACACTATTTTGAACAGGAGGGGTGAGAATGGGCAGCCTTGTCTTGTTCTTGTTTTCAGATGAAATGATTCCAATTTCTGTCCATTTAGCAATATGTTGGTTGTGGGTTTATGGCAGATGGCTCTTACTGTTTTGAGGTATGTTGCCCCTATACCTAGGTGTTCGAGGATTTTATTTTGTTGAAAGCTTTTTCTGTCTCTAATGATATAATCGTGTGGTTCTTGTTTTTACATCTGCTGATATATTTAATTACATTTATGGTAATAATTCATCCCAGGGATGAAGGCTACTTGGTGATGGTGGATGATTTGAGATGTGCTGTTGGATCTGATTTGCTAAAATCTTGTTGACAATTTTTGCATCTGTGCTCCTGAGGGATATTAGCCTGTAGTTCTCTTTCTTTGTTGGATCTTACCCAGTGTAGGTATCAGTGTGATGTTAGCTTCACAAAATGATTTGGGGAGAATGCCATCTTTCTTGATTGCCTGGAATACTGTCACTAGGATTGGTATCAGCTCTTTCTTATATGCTTTGTAAAATTTCGCTGTAAAGCCATCTGATCCCGGGCTTTTTTTTTACAGGTAGTTTTCTTATGATGGAGTCAATTTCCTGTTTTTAAAAAATTTCTTTTTTTTTATTTTTAATTTTAAATATGTAGGGTGCAATTCAGGTTTAGGTATACAAATGTTCATTATGCAGGTACCCTCCTGGGTTGTTATTGGTCTATTTAGGGTCTCAATTTCTTCTTATTTCAAACTTGGGAAGTTGTGTGATGTCAGAAAGTCCTCCATTTAATTTAGGTTTTCAGGTTTGTTTCTATACAGGTGTGCATAGTAATATCTGATAATCTTTTGTATTTTTCCGGAGTCAGTTGGAACTTTATCTTTTTCATTTCTGATTGTGTTTATTTGGGCTTTTCTTGATCAGTCTGGCTAGGGATGAGTTCTTAATTAAAACACACAAAAATATGTTTTATAAAAAAGCACTGACTGCAGACAGAGGTGCTGATCCCTTACCCAGGACGATTGTCCTAGTTGTCCTCCACGCAGAGCGACCCAAGAAGCTTTTTACAAATTTCTGTTCTTGGGCTCCTCCTGAGACAATTGCATCAGAATCTTGGGAGTGGGATGGGCATCCAAGGACCAGCAAGGAGACCCTACTCAGACCTGGGAGGTTATGTCTCTGACCATCCCCCTGGGAGTGGGCTCTACTGTAGGGCACTCAGAACACCTGCAGAGCCAGACCTTGTGAATGAGAGGGGGATTCATGGTTTGGGGATTGGGGGTTGGAGCTCTCCTAACAATGATCCTTGGCAGACACTTCCAATAGAACTAGCAAGACTCTGGTAAGATCTGCCCTTGGTCCTGGACAATCATGGCCCCGTCGTGGGCTCTGCACTTTAGGGGACTCTGCCTTGTTCCTCTTTAGGCATGCCTCTCCCAAAAGTTCTTGGGGTTTAGGTTTCCTGCTTATCCAAAGCCTGTGTACCTTCTTCAAGACCATGCCCAGATCCTGGAATTCCAGAACACCTGCCCAAATGCCCTAAGCCTGCTTCCTGCTCTGTGAGGTCTCCTCCTGGGCTCATCTTCTCTAGGGAAGAACTTGCAGAAAGTCTGCACCTTGGGCCCAAGAAGGGGTGAGGGGTAGCTGTCCACGCACATGCTCATGAGGCCATATGTGGTAAGAGATGACAGTTGAGGTGAGGAGGACAAGAAGGGGGTGAATCAGGGTCTAGGGACCCTTTGTCCTCATGGTTACTGAGAAAAGGTCTGTATATGCCCCGATCTTGTCTCTTCTACTTCTTGTCTCTTGCCTCATGAACATGTGTGTGGACAGCTCAGCCAATACCTCCACATGAACTTGCTGACAGCTACACCTCCCCCGCTCTGGGGCCCAAGGTGCAAGTTCTTCCCTGGAGAAGATGAGCCCAGGAGGAAACCCTCACAGAGCAGAAAGCAGGCTTAGGGCGTTTGGGCAGGTGTTCTGGAGTTCCAGGATTCCCTTGAAAGAATTAACTGTGCTCGCCAAGTCACCCTGGTTGTCTCCAATCTTGCTGTGTATCCTGTTCTCTCTGCTGACAGTGCCCAACCCCAGTCTGCCTCCTGGCCTCCTGCCCAGCCTTCCAGGTTCAGTTCTCCTAAGCAAAGTGTCCTCGGCCTCCCCAGGTGGGGTCATCCCCTTCCTTCCCCATTCACTCATGACTGCTACTTATCTGCTACCTCTGGTCTGGGACCAGTCACTCTAAACTGCATGCATGGGCAGAAAGTTTTGTCTCTCCCATAGATGGCACCTTATTCTCCCCAAGTCCCTAGCCCCTGGTCACCGCATCTGGCACAGGAACACCATTTATGGACTGGCCCATGAACTGGACTGAAGTATTTGGAAATCATGAGAGAAAGGTTTGGGTGCCTTCTCTGACACTGACTTCCAAACTCTGGTTTCTTTTGGAAAATACAGCACTTGTTTGGAAGGATCTGTGTCTTCAACTGAAGTAAAGGCTGTGCATAGTATCAATCTACTCCACCGTTTCCAGCCTCTGAGCTGTCACCATGTGCTGAGCCCAACCCAGTCCTGCTCCCTGGCTTCTCTCTCAACTACATGGCTGGGTGAGCAGCACACATGTGCACTCATAAGTCAGCACTACCTGCAACCAAGATGAGTTCCAGCTGTCCAGGGTGAAGGGGACCACATGACCGGTTTGCCCAGGACAAGCTGTATGTATATCTGCTGTCCTGGCATAATTGTTAATAGGGCTCATTCACTCTCAAAAGCTTACAATCGTCTCCTTCCTGGATAAGGTAAATGATATATGGTCCTCTTCATTGCACAGTCTAGTGTCTCACTGTCCAGCTCGTTAGCCTGAACTTTTACACTGCTTTCCTTGAGTTCTGGGATTTCTCAGGTTGACAGTGTTTTTAGGAAAGATTGGCAGAAAACAGGGCTATTTTCATGACCTTGTTACAAATCCTAACAAGTTCTGTTTAAAATCAAAGGAAGTGGTTTTAAATAGTCTGTCTAATCTAGTGGCTCTTAGGTTTCATTTCCAAAGACCATTGGTGAAGGAGTCCCGAAGGAATGGTTCTGTGACTTATGTCAAATAAGGACCTCTGCTTCCCATGTCACAGGAAGCGAGGTGTGATTTGATAGATATCAAGTTCAGCCTCTTTTCCAGCAAATGTTTGTACACCTTTGGTAGTTGGTCCTCTTTGTCAGCTGGCAGATAAACAAATACACAAATGTTAAGTGAATATGAATTTTAAAAATTAAAGAAAGCATTTAATAACTGGGTATTACCAATGAGGTGAGAATACTTTCATATGTGGAATGAGGTCAATTTTGCACTTGGTAAAATTATTTGTAGTTTATGTGATATATATAAACATCACAGAGTTTTGGTATTAAATTAGTATCTAACACTTGTTGAGTTCCAATATATGCCAGGCATGTGCTAAGTGAGTCATAGACATGGTCTATTTCATACTTGCAGCAACCCCATGAAGTTGGTCCTATGGCTACTTCGTTAGACTGAAGAGAAAATCAGGGCTTTGGGATGGTAGAAAACCTGCTCCAGGTCTCACAACTTCCAGGTGTTTTGCTACTAGAAATACTCTTTGAAAAGTCCTAAATAGGAAGTCCTAGCCAGAATAATCAGACAAGAAAAAGAAATAAAGGGTATCCAAATCAGAAAAGAGGATATCAAGCTACCTCTGTATGCTGATGATATGATCTTATATCTAGAGAATCCTAAAGACTCCTCCAAAAGATTCCTGGACTTGATAAATGAATTCAGTAAAATTTCAGGATACAAAATCAACACATACAAATCAGTAGCACTGCCATACACCAATAGTGACCAAGCTGAGAATCAAATAAATTCCATTATAATAGCAGCCAAAAAGCTAAAATACCTAGATATATATTTAACCAAGGGGGTGAAAGACCTTTATAAGGAGAACTACAAAACTTTGATGAAATAAATTGTAGAGGACACAAACATATGGAGAAACATCCCATGTTCATGGATTGGAAGAATCAACATTGTTGAAATGATCATATTACCCAAAGTAATCTACAGATTCAGTGTAATCCCTCTTAAACTACTGACGTCACTTTTCACAAAATTAGAAAAAAACTATCCTAAAATGTATATGGAACCAAAAAAAGAGTCAGAATAGCCAAATAAATCCTAAGCAAAATGTACACAGTTGGAGGTATCTTCACATTACCTGATTTCAAATTATACTGCAAGGCTATAGTAACTAAAACAGCATGGTACTAGTATAAGAGCAGACACATGGGCCAATAGAACAGAATAAAGAATCCAGAAATAAACCCCAATACCTACAACCAACTGATCTTTGACAAAGCAGACAAAAGCATACACTGGAGAAAGGGCAATCTATTTAGCAAATGGTACTGGGAAAATTGGATAGCTGCATGCAAAAAAGAAACTTGATCTCTATCTCTCCCCATATACAAACATTAAGTCAAGCTGGATTAAAGACTTAAATGTCAGGCCTGAAACTATGAAAATCCTAAAAGAAAACCTAAGAAAAACTTTTCTGGACATTGGGCTAGACAAAGAATTTATGGGTAAAACCCCAAAAGCAAATGCAAATAAAACAAAAATAAGTAAGTGTGACTTAATTAAACTAAAAAGCTTCTGCACCACAAAAGAGATAATCAACAGAGCAAATAGGCAGCCTACAGAGTAGGAGAAGATATTTAAAAACTATACACCTGACAAAGGACTAATATCCAGAATCTACAAAGAACCCAAATCAGCAAGAAAAAACAAATATCCCTATTAAAAAGTGGCCAAATGTCATGAACAGACATCTCTCAAAAGAAGATATACAAATGGCCAACAAACGTATGAAAAAAATGTTTAACACCACTAATCATTAGGGAACTGCAAATTAAAACCACAATGAGATATCACCTTATACCAGTCAGAATGGCAACTATTAAAGAATCAAAAAATAGATGCTGGCATGGATGCAGAGAAAAAGGAATGCTTATACACTGTTGGTGGGAGTGTAAATTAGTATAACGTCTATGGAAAGCAGTATGGAGATTTCTCGAAGAACTAAAAGTAGATCTACCATTTGATCCAGCAATCTGACTATTAGGCACCTACCCAAAGGAACAGAGGTTGTTATATTAAAAAGACACCTGTACCCACATGTTCATCGCAGCACAATTTACAATTGCAAAGATGTGGAATCAATCTCAGTGCCTATAGACCAATGAGTGGATAATGAAAATGTGGTATACATATACCATGGAATACTATTTAACTATCAAAAAGAATGAAATAATGTCTTTTGCAGCAACTTGGATGGAATTGAAGAACATCATTCTAAAGTGAACTAACTCAGGAACAGAAAACCAAATACTGCATGTTCCCACTAATAAGTGAGAGCTAAACTAAGGATCTTCAAAGATATAGAGCTGCAGTCCCCAAACTTTTTGACATCAGGGACCAGTTTCGTGGAAGAAAAAAATTTTTTTTTTTTTTGAGTTGGAGTCTCGCTCTGTCGACCAGACTGAAGTGCAGTGGCCGCTCTCAGCCACTGCAGCCTCGACCTGCTGGACTCCAGTAATCCTTCCACCTCAGCCTTCCGAGTAGCCGGAATTACAGGCATGTGCTACCATGCCCAGCTGATTTTTTTTTTAACTTATTGTAGAGATGAGGTTTCACCAAGTTGCCCAGGTGGGTCTCGAACCCTCAGGCTCGGGCAATCCACTCACCTCAGCCTCCCAAGGCACGGGATTACAGGCTGAGCCACCAAGCCCAGCGGAAGAAAATTTTTTCACACACCAAGGGCAGGGGGAAATGGTTTCAGGATGATTCACCACATTAGATTTATTGTGCACTTTATTTCTATTATTATTACATTGTAATATATAATGAAATATATAATAATATATTATGTATAATAAATATATAGTGAAATATAATATAAAGTAGAATGAAATAAGTATACACAATTATACAATATAATTGTATATTATATTACAAATAATTATATGTAATCATACAATAATTATGCCACCAGATGCAGCTGTACAATTGAATTACATCAAATCACTTGTCACTGATAGGGTTTTGATATAAGCAATTGATTTATTATGGTCTCTGTGCTAATGTTAATCTGTATTTGCAGCCACTCCCCAGCACTAGCATCACTGCCTCAGCTTCACCTCAGATCATCAGGCATTAGATTCTCATAAAGAACCACAACCTAGATCCCTTACATGTGCAGTTCACAATAGGGTTCACGCTCCAATGAGTATCTAATACTACTGTTGATCTGACGGGAGGCAGAACTCAGGCAGTAATGCGAGTGATGGGGAGCAGCTGTAAATATAGACTAAGTTTCATTTGCTGGCTGTCACTCACCCCCTTCTGTATGGCATGGTTCCTAACAGGCCATGGACCAGTACCTGGGAGGGGTTGGGGATCCCTGACATAGTGAATAGTATCACGGACACGGGAGATTCAGAAGGGGAAGGGTGGGAAGGGATGGAGGAACGAAAAAATCACCTATTGGGTACGACATACGCAAATAGGGAAGGTGAGTACACTTAAAGCCCAGACCAAAAACTATTTGTACTCCCTAAAACTACCGAAATAAAGAAAAAAAAAGTACTAAATAGTCACGATAGTTCTAATAGTGGCTGTCATTTGATCTTTGCCCTTAGGCTATGATTTGTTGCAATCCAAGAAGGCTCCTGAAACCACAGTGAAATCATCTGAATTTTCCTTTTGACTCTGAAAAGGCCTCTTCTTTTGTCGTCATTTTTTGTCTTCTTCTCCTGAGGTACAAGATTAGTGAATCTAAAAAAAAGAGGCCATATTGTACTAAGTATAATGCTGCTGGTTTGCCTGGGGACCTCTCCAAGCCACAGGTTCAGAACGCTGTTTGCTGGAATGTTCCTCAGGTAGACCTCCATCTCTTCCAGACCCCACTTATGTCTGCACTGTCCACTTCCTAGCTTGCCTGAAGAGGGATTGTTGTCATCAGGCACACATTAGGTGCTCAGCTTTCAGAACAAAAGTGTTGCACGAAGAAAGCAACGACCACCCACATGGCCTTTGCCAAGACTGTGAGAGAGAATCCAGCAGAAACGGCTGCATTTGATCAAATTCCCTTGCTATGGGTTTCTGAGTGGCTGCCAGGAAATTGAATCCCTGTGTTCTTTGTCAGATTAATCATGGTAGATAAGCCTGGTTGTGCCGTTGGCCCTATGACCTCATCAAGGCCTTTGTAGGTGGGGAGAGAAATATTACCCAGTTGTGCTTTGCCTGGAAGCCGGACTTCACAGTCCGGCTGCTTCTCCGCTCACTTCTGAGCCGTGCAAGGACAGGCATGACTCTTAGAGTGGCCTCCTGTGCCCCTGTACTTACTTTTATTATGGGACAAGGCACATCCTATTCCCAGTAGACAGGGTGCCCTCAGGGCAGGCACGCCGCTGTCCTTAACCCTTAGCACCACACAGTGCTGCGGTGTGCTGGATACACAGCAGGGCTCCAAGGGCACATGGATAGATGGGTAGAGGGACATTGCCTGGTCTGGACACACTGTCCCTTTGTCTCGACCTTCCTCTCTGCTCATGAGTAACCAGCCAGGAGTGCTCTGCTGGCCTTCTTGACGTGAAGGAAGCAGGGACCCAATATCACCTTCACCAGGACTTATCCACCACCCACCTTCCCATTTGTCCTGTTCACACCAGGCAGCAGACCATGTTTCTGCTGTTCCCACTTCAGGGCCTGGCAACAGGACTCCTGAGCCTGGAACAACTTCCTGGACTCCTGGCTGCGCCCCCTTCCGGCTGTCAGTGGGAAGAACACAGAGAGAAGTGGCCTGAGCAGCGGAGATGCTTGTCTTGCTCACGCACGAATGCACTTCTGCCAAAAGTTCTGAAGGCCTTTTTGTCCCACTGTCGTGTCAGGGCCTGGAGGCATCACAATGTCTGGTTTTCCTGGAAAGCCTCTACTTCTCTCCAGCGCAGCATCTCAATGGCCTCTCCAGCGCCAGCCTGGTCTACAATGGGTGCGGTTCTCTGGCCCTTTTCTGAATCCAGGCCAGAGCGTAGGTCACTTTTTCGTCATATGATTTTTAAAATAACTTTTACTTTTCAAAACAGTTGTTGCAAAATTAATTACATATTTATTAAAGCATTTAGAAACACAGGAAGCAAAAGTAGCATCGCTCTATCACTGTCTTGTACTAATATTAGCATTTTACTATGGATAGTAAAAAAGGATAGTTTATTTTTTTAATGACTGCTTTATTGATTATTAGAGAAAAAACCTCTAAATAGCATTACTTGCTTAACTATAGACTCTTTTATACAGTCCCTCCATTTAATGTTTTTTAAAATTGTGTAATAATTTTAGAGTTATAGAAAAGTTGCAAAAATAGTCCAGAGTTTCCATATGCCCTTTATGCAGCTTCCTGTAATGGTAACATCTTACAAAACCATGGTACATTTATCAAAACTAGGAAGCGAACACTGGTGCAATACTCTTAACTAAACAGCAGATATTGTTTGCATTTCACCAGTTTGGCCATTAATCACCTTTTTATGGTCCAGGATCACATCCGGGACTCCACATTGCATTCAGTTGTCTCCTGTCTCCTTAGTCCCTTCTGATGTGTGACAGTTTCTCAGTCTTTCCTGGTTCTTCGTGACCACTGCGCCTTTAAAGAGTCCTGGTCAAGTATTTGGTGAGATGTCCCTCAGTTGGGGTTTGTTTGATATTTCATAATGAGTCTTGGGATGAAAATCTGGAGGAAGAATACCACAAAGGTGCCCCTCATGTTGCAACATGTCAGGGGGTCTTCTTTGTTCATGTATAGATTCATATAATTTTATTTAGCAGAAATAGGACATCTTTCCACATCGTTCTGAGGCCATTTACCTTAGGGATGGAAAGTAACCCGTAAGTTACAAAGTTGCTCCACCCTAGGTAAGCCCTCAGAATCCCTCTCAACACAAGCCCTTCAGCAGCCCACGTTAGAATGCCTGTACGGTTTGTGACCTGCCTGGGCAACTTGGCGAGACCTCATCTCTACAATAAATCAAAAAATCAGCAGGACATGGTAGCGCATGCCTGTAAATCCGGCTACTCGGAAGGCTGAGGGGGAAGGATTGCCGGAACCCAGCAGGTCGAGGCTGCTCCCGGCCACTGCACTCCAGTCTGGGCGACAGAGTGAGACTCCAACTCAAAAAAAAAAAAAAAGAATGCCTGTACGGTGAAGCATTTTGCCAGTTCCAGTCTCCTATATTACTTTTAAAGACTGCAAAGTAGTTCATTGGATGATTGTACCCTAATGTGTTTTACTAATCCCCTATTTGGGTATTCATAGTTTCTTTTATTTTCCTTTCCTTTCTCCATTTTTTTTTTTTTTTTTTTAAGAGACAGGATCTTGTTCTGCCATCCAGGCTGGAATGCAGTGATGCAATCATAGCTCACTGAAGCCTTGAACTCCTGGGCTCAGACGAACCTCCTGCCTTGGCCTCCTGATTAGCTAGAACTTCAGGTGCACACCACCATGCCTGGCTAAGTGTTGACCTCCTAACCTCAATACGAATGCTGTTTTCCTAAAGCTTTGTCAAAGTTGATTATTACAATGAAAACCAACAAATAGAAAACTTTGTCTTTTGACAGCTGAGTTCATTCTTTTTTTATTGTTTTGATTTGTACTTCCTCAATCAGTATAGAGGTTGAAACTTCTTTTATAGGTCTCTTTGCTATAATAAATATTTACTACTTTTAAGCTATGTGTGTCCTGTGTCCACTGAAAGATGTTAGCAGTTTCCTCATTAATTTGTAAGAGCCCATTACAAATCAAAACTAGCAATCAGGTAGCATATTTGTTATAAAATTCTTCCAATCTGGAGTTTGTCCTAAAATTCTGTGTATAGTGTTTTTAGTATGTCAAAGTTCTAAAGTTTCATGTGATGAATGTTTTCCCAAATAACTAATCAATCTTTCCACCCTCATTTCTTAAACAATATCCTCTTTCTACTGATTTAGATATCATGTTTGTCAGTTACTTAGTTCTCCTATTACTTAGGTTTTCTTTCACTGATATTTATTTATACATCAAATCCTGCACTTCTAGTTTCTGTTTAGCATAGCTTTATGATACTGTTTAATATTATGTAGAACAAGACTCTTTCATTACTCTAGTTTAAAAAAAAATCTAGCTATTCAAATTATGCTTTTACCTTTTGGAGAATTTCAAAATTATTTAGACAAGGTTAAACATCTCACAAAAATAATAAATGTAGGATGTAGGTTAATTGGGGACAAATTTGCTAGCCTAACTATATTCAATCTATTTATTCAGTTACATGGCCTTTCCCTTTTTTCACATCTTTTATGTCCTTTTGAGAATAATTTTGCTTTTTCCTGAATGTTCTATGTCTTGAATTCACTAGGCAAGTTTGAACTTCCCCATTGAAGCACTAATGTGAGGAAGGAAATGCTCCTGCAAAATGGTCTTTTAACTGTATCAGTGTGAGCTGAAGATAAGGGGGGAAATGGCCCAATGTTCTTGTAAAAGGAAAGGTCATTTGCATAAGGAAAAGCCATTTAAAAGGGCATTGTGACCAAGTGGGGTAAGCAGGCTTCTGGGAGCCAGACAGACTCAGGCTCAGTTCCCAGATCTTCCATTCACTGGCTCTGGGATTTAACTCCTGCAGGCCTTGACACCTTCCATGTGAGATGGAGACGGCCACCCTGCAGAGCTGCTGAGAGCAGAGCTCACGTGTGCAGAGTATCCAGGATAGCACCTGGCATAAGTGCTCGATAAGTGAATGGTAAAACATATGTGTATTTCAGGCAGTGTAAAAGACTAATGAAATTGGTCATATACTAGGCCACAAACAAATTTTTAATTGATTTCATGGGAATTATTTTGGCAACACTCTCCGACCACAATCCTAGAAGTTGATAATAAAAGTTTAAACAAACAAAACCCCCAAGTGCTTGAAAGCCTTAGAAAAACAATACCTTGCTTAAATTTTCTTTATAACACATAGACCATACAATTCACTCATTTAATGGTTTTTAGAATAGTCACAGAGTCAGGCAATCATCACTACAATCAATTTCAGAATATTTTCATTATCCCATAAAGAAACCTGGTACCTATCAGCAGTCACTTTTCTCCCTCCTACCTCCCTGCATACCCATAGGCAACCATAGATCTATTTTCTGTCTCTATGAATTTACCTGTTGTGTACATTTTATACAAATGGAATCATAGGATTTATGGTGCTTTGTGTCTTTTTTTTCACTTAGCACATCTTCAAGCTTCATCCATGTTATAGCATTCTATCAGCACTTCATTTCTTTTTATGGACAAATTCTACCATATGGATCTATCCCTTCTATTTATCCATTTATCAGCTGATGGACATTTGGGTTGCTTCCGCTTCTTGGCTGTTATGAATGCTGTGCTGTAAACATTTGCACAAAAGTTCTTGGATGGACATATGTTTTAGTTGGGTTAAATTATAACTCTAAGTCAGCTACAGTGGCTCCTGCCTGTAATTCCAGCACTTTGGGAGGCCAAGACAAGAGAACTGCTTAAGCCCAAGAGGTCTCACCAAGTTGCCCAGGCTGGTCTTGAACTCCTGAGCTCAGGCAATCCTCTCATCTCGGCCTCCTGAAGTGCTGGGATTACAGGTTTAAGCCACCGTGCCCAGCCATCTTTTCATTTTTTAATGGTGTCCTATGAAGTATATGTATACACGTGCATACACACACACACACACATACACCCCACACCCTTTACCTAAGACTTTTGGATCAATGAGGAAATTATAACTATGATTGATTAAGCAGCTCTATTGCGGGCTAACAGCATATCTTTTACCAGTTTTGGTGCCCATTGCCTGGCCTGGGGGTGCCACTTGCTGTTTGCTTCATGGTTGGCATGAGGGTCCAAGCAGGATACCTCCAGCTAGAGAAGCTATGGAATAGTCGGTGGCTGCTTTATACATCTTAAACAACAAAGAGAGAGAAAGATTAAAATCAAAAGCAGGTACCAAGTTTGTGTTGAAAAGAAATATATCATCTCCGAAGAGAAAGACACATGATGTGGAAAATGGAGACGAGGAAAGATATTAAGTGCAGGATTAGATCACAAACTGCTAGAGATTGTTGTGTGTCCAATTAGCCCAAGTTCTTCGAACCTTCTGGGATACCAATTGTCTTCATGTCTGAACTAAATCTCACTCTCTCCTACATAAATGCGACAAGTCCAGGACCATCCCTACTATGTTGGAGGAATTCTGGGACAGAAGAGGAATTGGAAACTCTCATCCTGAAACCTGTCCCCAGCCTCTCCCTGGTCGCCTCTGGGCACCTTTTTGCTCCCTCTCCATGTTGTCACAATCCCTGGCGTGCTCCAGAACAGTCACACAGCCCTCCCCCGTATGCACTCTCCAGGGAAGGTGCATCACAGGTTTTATTGAAGTTTTGGAGGTGATGGGGGTGAGTCAGGCACCAGCCAGGCGCTTGAGCATTGGCTATCATTCCCTAAAGCTCACCTTCCATTCATAGTAGGGAGGATCTCTGGCCAACTCTTTGGCCCAGGCCTGCAGCTTTGGTGCTGGCCTCGTCTCCTTCCTGAATCTTTTATCCCTTCCCAGCTCCCTCATCCCCAGCCCACCTACTCAGCCCATTCTCCTCACAACTCCTGAGAGAATATAAACATTTTTTTCCTTTGTCTCAAACTCCTCATTATAATTGTGTCCTGGTCTCAGCTTTCATAATTGAAAGGGCAGTTTACATCTTTTTTTTAGACTAAGAAGGCTGACTAAGACAGAGGTCGCCATCTTTCACAACATAAACACACACACACACGCACACACACACACACACCCCAGCAGAAGCTTCAAAATTACTATCTCTTTAAAGTGCAATAGAAGAAATTTTTGGTCAGAGCTTCAGGCCAGAGCACCTGGGCTTTCTTCTTTGAACCAACAGTTTCTATGAGTAAAAGTAAGAAAAGAGAGTGAATTATCCACCTTTTCAGAGCAACTTCATGGTCAAAGCTTTTTTTTTTTTTTTTTCCATTGCAAAGGTACTGGGGAGTCTGGCGGGGGAGGGGGGTTCATATATGTGAAGAATACCTCAAAAATAAGTGAAAATTGCCTCATTCTTCCTTCCGGGTTGATCTTCATAAGAGTTTCCAAGGCTCTTTATAGTCACAAAAACCCTTTTGAAATAAAATCTTAGACAAGCCCCAATATACAAACAGAGATTAAAAGTGGATGCGGGGGCTAGGTTGGTTTGGGAGTCTTTGAGAAACCTTAGCTGATGGTTTTTATAAACATTGGGTATTTATAAAATTTATACCCAATGAAGAGAGGAGGGATTGTAAGATCGTCTTCCAAACCTGTGGTGAAAAGACGAAACAAAGTCACAGAGTCTCTGAGAGGCCACAAGAGAAGAAGGGAGAGGGTATCCGGGGCTGACCTCTAACCGCATCCAGGCACTTCCAGGGCCACGCAAGAGAAGTACGCAAGTAATTAAGCAGAACCTTGTCTTTTTATTTCCTGAATACTTTTACAAAATACTAATTTTAAAAAAGATAACTTGTATTATATATTTTTTTAGCTTTCAGAAAGAGCTTTGCATTCAGTCGCACCAAGATTTTATATATTGTGGTGCCCTGTGGCTCTTCACTCGGCCTTGGACTCTGCTGAGGACTTCTGAATGTCTCCCATAAGGAGCGCTCTAAGGTGTCCATGAGCCTGTTCCAAGGGTTTCCATCTCCTCAGTTCAAGGGCAGGACCACCCATATCATGGGTTTGCAGAGTTAAGAATGGCTGATATTTTTTCTTTTGCTATCAGCTAAGAATAATAAAAATGTGTGAAGATTGTTCTCTCAACTTAAAAAAAAAAAAAGGCAATCAGATAACACTGGTGTCTTTTATTGATTCCTCAGAAAACTTTCTCTTCAAAGCCTACACATTTTCATCTTTGGGCTCAGTTTGCCTGAGGGCAAAGCTAGCGCCTAATTAAGTCTTATTTTTGTGTCTGATTATCTTTAACACCCTCAAAAAGTGTTTGCCAGTTTCCTAGAAAAAATTGATGACTTGCTCCTCTGCTGGTTCTGCTGACTTGCTGTTTAGAAGAGATGTTTTATTTTTCTTGTCATTGGTGTCAAGGGGAGATTGAAGCGGTGAGAGGTTTTACCCCTTCCTGGGCAAGAAAGACCGAGTTGGCCAGAGCAGCCTGTAAGGGGGTTACCCTCCTGTGAGGCCCTTGGGAGTGTGAGGCATTTCCCTTATGGTTTCCTATACTGCCCAGGGTTAAGAGGACAAGGCTGGCTGAAAGACAACCGGCAGTACCAAGGGACCATGGCTCAAGCCGCTAATGTCGGCACTTTGGACAAGGTTACTTGGGCTACACATAAGATAAACCTGCCTCAAACGAGCTTCAGCCAAAATGGACATTTATTGGAAGGCAATCTCAGAGATACCTGGGGACACAGGTCTCTTTATCATTCCTTCCTCATTTCTCTGTTCTTCTCATTCATTTTTTTCTGTAGACTTTCACTGAGTTGTTCTGCACAAGGGTATATCTGGCTACTTCATGGCTTCTGCTCAAGCTAACTGGCCCAGTCTTAGACCAATGTGGTAGCCATAATTCCAAGCTCCCAGGAGAGCGAATCTGACTGTCTTCATTTGGGTTAACTGTGGCTGGGGAGGTCACCATTGTGTAATAGAAAACCAGTTTTCAGTGGTTATTGAGGGCTGAAAATGTACCCCCATATCTGTCTATAATCAAATTGAGCATGTTCCTTAAAATTTCTGTTCCTGGCCGGGCTCAGTGGCTCAGCCTATAATCTCAGCACTCTGGGAGGCTGAGGCGAGTGGATTGCCTTGAGCCCACAGGTTCAAGACCAGCCTGGGCAACTTGGCAAGACTTTGTCTCTATAATGAATAAAAACATTAGTCAGGTGTGGTAGCGCATGTCTGTAGTTCCAGCTACTTGGAAGGCTGAGGCGGAAGGATTGCCAGAGCCCAGCAGGTCAATGCTGGGGTGGCCATGAGTGCGCCACTGCACTCCAGCCTCAGCAACAGAGTTACTTTAGACTCCAACATACACACAAAAAAATTTCTGTTCCTTTGTTCAGCAGGTTCCTTTGTTGTAGCATCACTGTGTCTTTGATGATGAGAGTGGCTCAGACAACAAGAAACAATTGTAAAAAAATTTTTTTTAAAAAGAAAAAATAGTAGGTATTTCCCCAGCCACTGGTGTCAGACAATTAGTCCAGCCCACCAGTTGAAATACCTGGTATATGTCAGATTCCCTTCTAGGCACTGAAGAGATGGGCATAACCCAGATACATTTTAGGGCTCCATGTGACTCGGTTTATGTACTGAGACACATTTAAAAGTACACAGTTTGAACTTAATTAAGTTTAATTAAAACTAAATTATACTTTTTCACTTGCATCTTGTTTTCTTTTTCTTTCTTTCTTTCTTTCTTTTTTTTTTTTTTTGAGTTGGAGTCTCACTCTGTCTCCCAGACTGGAGTGGAGTGCAGTGGCCGCTCCTGGCCTCCGCAGCCTCAGCCTGCTGGGCTCCGGCGATCCTTCCGCCTCAGCCTTCCAAGTAGCTGGAACTACAGGTGTACGCTACCACACCCGGCTAATTTTTTGATTTATTG
>CAUYQG010189571.1:0-27761 GCA_963574415.1 Tarsius wallacei | reverse complement strand
ACCTGGCTAATTTTTGATTTATTGTAGAGACGAGGTCTTGCCAAGTTGCCTGGGCTGGTCTCGAACCCGTGAGCTCAGGCAATCCACTCGCCTCGGCCTCCCAAAGTGCTGGGATTACAGGCTGAGCCACTGAGCCCGGCCTCTGGAGTTTATTTTAAAGGGGCACTAATCCCCTTTGTGAATCTTCATACCTGATCCCCTTCCAAAGAGCTCACCTCCTAATACCATCACCCTGGGGGTAAGTATTTCAACATATGTATTTGGGGGCGGGGGTACAAACATACAGATCATAGCAGCAACTTTATTCTTTTAAAAATTTCTTCCTGTTAAAAGTTGCCTGTGGAAGTATCCTTCCCTATTTCTAAGTGAAGTTTACAGCAAATTATATAATGTTTTCTCTTGTTTGAATAATAAAAAGTTTACATGTCACTGGCATAGAATTCAATCCAGTCTAATACAACCCAGTATCAAAACTTTAAAATTATGAAGTGTTATAACTTCTCCCATTCTCCACTGAGGTCTTTCTGAACTTGGGAAATAAAGAGGCATGGTTGGATTCTCTGTCCTTTCTCCCAATCTAAGGAGATGATGTTTCTGAACCACTTCCCACTCCCCAAAGATCAGGCCCAGATGCAGAAAGGAGATTAGTAGAAAAGGCCATGGTGCCATTGGAGACCCAATCCCCACCACTGCACAATATGTCCATGAAACAAACATGTTTGTGTACTTCCTGAAACTGAAATAAAAATGGAAAAAGAAAAGGCCAATGTTTTAAGTGACTGATTAAAATGTGGCCTGGCATTGATGCCTCTTTAGAGTGGTACATGTCTAAAGCTATAGTTATGAGGACTTTTCCAGGTTCCCTTGAGATCTCCCTATTGGCAACCTCTAACATTATATATTAGTCATTTTTTGTTGCACAATAAATTACTCCAAAACTTAGTGCCTTACATTTAAAACTACAAAGATTCATTATTTCACAGTTTCTGTAGATCAGGAATCCAGTTGTCACTTAACTGGATGATTCTGCAATTATGAGGTTGTAGCCAAATGTCAATAGCGGCTGCGGTCATCTGAAGGCTAGACTGGGGTTGGAGGGTCTGTTACTAAGGTGGTTTTCTCACAGTTAGTTGTGGTGTTTGGCAAGAAGTGTTAGCTCCTCACCACATGGATCTCTGTATGTGTTTGTTTCCCTCAAGTGAAAGATCCAAGAGAGAAAGGAGGAAGCCATAACGCCTTTTTATGACCTGGTCTCAGAATTTCACACCATCACTTCTATTGGTCATTATCTTAGTCTGCTTGAGCTGCCATAATAAAATGTCATTGGTGAGTAACTTAACAGATATTTATTCTCTCACAATTTTGGAGGCTGGAAAGTCCAAGATCAAGGTGCCAACATGATTGGTTGCTGGCAAGGATCCTTATCCAGGCTTACAGATGGACTTCTCACTCTGCCCTCACATGGTAAAAAGAGAGAGAAAGGCAAGTCTCTGGTGTGTCTTCTTATAAGAGCACTAATCCATCATGGGAACCTCACCCTAATGACCTCATTTAAACCTAATTACCTCAGAAAGGTCCCATCTCCAAATACCATCACATTGGAAGTGAGGGCTTCAACATATGAATTTATGGGGGACACAATTCAGTTTCTACCAGATATAGAAACAAATCTTGATATTATGATTTGGTAGGAGACTGCATGGAGGTGTGAATACCAGGAGATGGGGATCATTGAGAGCTATCTTGGAGGTTGGCAAAGCCTGTCATCCCAGCTAAGCCCCTGGGTTTCTCTGTTGGAGGCTTTGTCTTCCCAAGTCACTTCATGGTGGGATCCATTATTGCCAGCTCAGGTATCTTTCCCTGAAGTGGTTGCAAATGACTTTACTCCCAGCGCAGTGCCCCCTCCTGTCTGTCAGCATCAACTAGACTCTTGCCTTTTAGCGTTCTTGGGGTGTGTGTGTGTGCGTGTGTACGTGTGTGCATGCGTGCATGTGTGTGTTTGTGTGTGTGTGTGTTTTGAGTCAGTCTTACTTTGTTGCCCAGGCTGGAGTACAGTGGCACTCTCACGGTCACCACAGCCTTGACCTCCTGGGCTCAGGTGGTCCTTCTGCCTCAAGTAGCTGGGACCACAAGTGTGTACCACCACACCTGGCTAATTTTTTGATTTATTGTAGAACAAGGTCTCGCCAAGCTGTCCAGGCTGGTCTTGAACCCTTGGGCTCAGGCAATTCTCTCGCCTCTGCCTCCCAAAGTGCTGGGATTACAGGCATGAGCCACCATTCCTGGCTCAGGTTTGTTTTAGAAAACAGTCCATGTGATCTCTAATTCCATCGAAAATTGTCAAGTTCTTTGAGTGCTCCCCTTGAATGCTCATTCTAGCTTAGTTTAAGGTAAAAATGAGAGCCCCTTTGCCTTCCCCTTTGGATGGGGGTATTGAAAATTTACTGTACACTGAAAATTTCTCCCAAATATCCCACTTCCCCCAGCCTCATCTACTATGACTCTTTTGTCACATGGGGGTGGACTAATACCAGTTTTTAGATCCTTCCACATACCCTGCAGAGGTGTCTGGAGCAGATGATTTTGGAGTCCTGCCCCTTGGCAGATTGCTTTTATGACTCTGAGAATCCAGTTTTCATTCTATGTAGTGACTCAGTTTCTGTTAAATGAAGCCCATTTCATTCACACTTGACTTTTGTTGTGTAATGTACATTTAATGACAATTAATATGGGTGGCTATAAAAATAATAGCTACTATGTATTGAGTGCTTAATATGTACCAGTCATCTGACACAAGCATTCTTTCATTATTAAAAATAGATATTACTGTTCCCGTGCTACAGAAGAGGAGAAGTGAGCTTAGAAAGCATAAATAACTCACCAGAAGGCACACACTCAGTGGATGTCTAGATCCGACTGCTTTTGCTCATATGCACTGGATTATATTGCTTGTCTGTAGAAGAAGGATCATTTCAGTGTCTGAGGTGTTATTTACAAGCCTTGTTACAATAATCTTCCCACAGTCTGATTTCTTAGGTGTCCAGTCTAATTTCCACTGGGCCTTGAACTTCTACTAATTTTAGAGTTAACATGCTGGCTAAAGTACAAACAGCAATAGCCAAAAGACCCCTTGGTAAAATAATTTATTTGGAAAAAAACTGCTGAAAAATAGCTTGCTGATTTTTCACCATATGGAAATGGTCGATGAACTCTCTGTGGTAAATGCAGCTATATTCTTTTGGCCTGAAGACTATGATTTCTTCCTTCCTTGCTGTTGCTCATGCTGTTTCCTCTGTCAGCCTTCTTTATCTGATCACTCCTACTCACTCTTAAGACTTTGTGTAGAAATAACTTCCTCCAGGAAGCCTTCCCTGCCCTCTCCCACTACTCAGTCCTGGGTTGGGTTACTATGATTAGATATCACTCCTTAGGGCTCCCTAAATGTGTTGGGCATCTATCTATCACTATTAAAACAGGCTGTCTAGTGATCTGCTTCCCTCACTGTGATGCCTTATTCATCTTTTTTTTTGGAGTCTCACTCTGTTGCCCAACCTGGAGTACAGTGGGGCATGTTCACGACCACTGCAGCCTTGACCTGCTGGGCTCAGGCATTTGCCACCATGCGTAGCTAATTTTTTGATTTATTGTAGAGATGAGGTCTTGCCAAGTTGCCCAGGTTGGTCTCGAACCCGTGGGCTCAGGTAATTCTTTCACCTTGGCCTCCTAAACTGCTGAGATTATAGGCATGAGCCACTGTGCCCGGCTGCTTTATTCATCTTTAACCTTTGTACATCACTGCAGTTTACTAAACCCTTGTGGGATGACTGACTGGCTCACTGCCTAATAGAACACAGGGCTTCCTTTCCTAAGAATCTTGACCACTTGAGCCTCCTCTAGGTGAAGGATGTAAAGAAAGAAATATTGGCTGCACAAATACCTCAGAAGGTAGAACTCCTCCTGGTGAATGAAAATAACAGCTGGTCAGAGCCCAACTGTGTTCTGAAAGAGAACATTTACTATCAGACCACACCCTTGGACTAGGCGAGTTTTTCCTTGTTGGAGGGTGTGTCACCCCCTTTTGTCAGTTGTCACACCCCATCAGGGAGGTGTTATTTGCTTTTAGTTTAAATGAGGAAAGAAGTGAGTACCCTGAGGTTCTCTGGGCCTCTTATGAGCATAGGGCTTTCATTATAGATCGCTTGGTATAATGGACTTGGAATACTGGGCCTGAAGATAAATACTGTGTGACATCCACTTGGCTTTCATCAGCTAAACAGCCTCTAGGCCTTAGTGACAGACACAAAAGTGGACAGGTTCTGGGAGTTGACATAGTGACAGGCTTTCAGTTAGAACTAGATTCAAATTCTACTTTTTTGGAGTTTCTAGACAAGTCATTTCACTTTGCTCAATCTCCTATTGATCAACTTTGGAGTAGAGATTATAATATACTTCATTTTGTAGTATTGTTGTCAAGTTTAAATGACATAATAATTTATACTCAAGGAGGCTAAGGGAGATTATCAGTAAATGTTTTCTCTTTTGTTTGGCTCAAGTTCATTCACTCAAGTTCATCTCTGGCAACCTTCTTTTGAAGATTGGTTCTCAGTTCTTAGTGGTTAAGAACAGTTGAGATCCTTGTTAAAAGGCAACTTCCTGGTCCCACCCCCAGAGATTCTGGTGAAGTGGGTCTGGTTATAGCCTAGGGAGCTTTGTTTTTAACTATCTTAGGCAACTCTGAGTCATGTGGACTATTATTCACATTTCTGGAAACATGATTTTAAAACTGCAAAAGTCTTTCTTTAGGTTAGCACGTAGGCTCTTTTCCTTTCATCAGCAATAGCCCCAAAATAAGCCTCCTTAAGCCAAAATATTTAATTATATACTCTGTCCTGAGAAACGGGAAGAAAAAGAGTAAGCTGAGGAGGTAGGGGGTTGGTGGAGGATGGGGAAAGTTGATATCTTTCTTTCCTTTTGTTTTTTGAGTCAGAGTCTCACTCTGTCACCCAGGTTGGAATGCAGTGGCATGCTCACGACCACCACAGCCTCGACCTGCTGAGCTTAGGCGGTCCTTCTGCCTCAGCCTTCCAAGTAGCTGGATCTACAGGTGCACGCTACCATGTCCGGCTAATTTTTTTATTTATTGTAGAGATGAGGTCTCACCTTCTTGCCCAGGCTGGTCTTGAATCCATGGGCTCAGGCAATCCTCTCACCTCAGCCTCCCAAAGTGCTGGAATTATAGGCAAGAGCCACCGCAGCTGGCTTAGTTGATGTCTTTCATTGGCCTTCAGAGCATGCTGCCGCTGCCCATACTTCCTGGGGAGTGGGGAACAGGGAGAAATGGAGCAGATGACCTATAATGAAAGTGGGGCTGCAGAAGGGGGAACTGATGGGGCTGGAGAGCTTCCAGTTTATGGCAAGTCAGCTCTTTAAAGTACGAGTTTATTATCTTACTTTAAGGGCTGTAAATTTCCTCTATGTCAGAGCCCTTCAAATTTAAGCATCAGTATTAATATGTAACCCTGAGCCAAACATAAGACATGTTGCTATTATCAGTGATTTTGGATTGCGTAGTCCCTGTGGACTTCATTAGAGTGAGAAATTCTCTTGCCACAGCCCTCTGAGGCCTGCTGTCTCACCTTCCCAGGCTCTCCATAGGACATTTTGCCGAAGAACACTTGGCAGAAGCCCCAAAAAAGGTGATAACTAATCAGACATAAGCTATTCCTGAAATTTCCCTCCTAGTTCTTATTTTCCATCCTTCTTCCTCTTTTTAATTGTTATTAAAATCCATAATTGTATTTTATTATTTTATCAATTTATTTATTCATTATAAAGATGGGGGGTACAATTCAGGGTTAGGTATACAAACATTGATCATGCAGGTACCCTTGTTGATGAGGTATGCCCCTCCCTCCCCTAGCAATTTCCCCCAACTACTAGTCCTACCCCCCTCTTCCCCTGACAGTTTTCTGCTACTGCCAATCGCTTTCTTATAGTATTATAATTGTTCAAGGTCAGCTTATGAGTGAGTACATATGGAACTCTGTTCTTTGTTTCTGTGATAAATCACCGAATGTGATTGACTCCAAATCCATCCAATTTGCCACAAAGTCCATATATTTGTCCTTCTTTATGGCTGCATAATATTCCATTGTGTATATGTACCACATTTTTTAAATCCAGTACAGCTTCAATGGGCAACATGGTTGGTTCCATGTTTTTGCTATTGTGAATAGAGCTGCAACAAACATACCTGTGCAGGTATCTTTTTTGTAGAATGGTTTGAGTTCCTCCGGGTATATTCCCTATAGGGGAATTGCTGGGTCATATGGAAGGTCAATTTCTAGTTCCTTCAGAAATCGCCACACTGTCTTCCAAAGAGGTTGTATTAGTCTGCATTCCCAACAGCAGTGTGGAAGTATTCCTTCTTCTCTACATCCTCGCCAGCATCTCTTGTTTTCTTAATGATGGTGGTATCTCAATGTGGTTTTGATTTGCATTTCTCTGATAATGAGTGAGGCTGAGCACTTTTTCATGTGTCTGTTGGCTGCCTGTATATCTTCTTTTGAGAAGTGTCTATTCATGTCTTTTGCCCACTTTTTAAAGGGGCTGTTTGTTTTTTTCCTTTCAGCCCGTTTGAGTTCCTTGTAGATCCTAGATGTTAGGCCTTTGTCAGATATACAGTTGCCAAATATTTTTTCCCATTCTGTGGGGGTGTCTCCCTGCTCTCTTGATGGTTTCTTTGGCTTTGCAGAAGTTTGTCAGTTTGATGAGGTCTCACTTGTCTATCTTATCTCTTATGGCCTGGGCACTTCGGGTTTTGATCAGAAATCAGTTGCCAGTTCCAACTTCCACAAGAGTGTTTCCTGCATTTTCTAAGGTTCTTACAGTTTGAGGTTTTCCGTTTAGGTCTTTGATCCATTTAGAGTTAATTTTTGTGTATGGTGATAGGTAGGGGTCTTGTTTCAATCTTCTGCATGTGTTCAGCCAGTTTTCCCAGCACCATTTACTGAATAGGTTCTCTTCTCCCCAGTGGTTGTTATTGGAGGCTTTGTCAAAGATGAGTTGGTTGAGGAATTGAGACTTTGCTTCTGGAATCTCTATCCTGTTCCATTGGTCTATATGCCTGTTCTTGTACCGATACCAGGCTGTTTTGATTACTGTAGCCTTATAGTAAAGTTTGAAGTCTGGAAGCGTGATACCTCCTGCTTTGTTTCTGTTGCTAAGGATTGTTTTGGCTATTTGTGGTCATTTATGTTTCCATATAAGTTTCTGTATTGTCATTTCCAGGTCTGACAAGAATTATGTTGGTTATTATTTTATTTTTTTGGAGACAGGATCTTACACTATTGCCTAGGCTGGAAGTGCAGTGGCATGATCATAGCTCACAGTAACCTCGCACTCCTGGTTTAAGGAATCCTCCTGCCTCTAGGCCTCCTAAGTAGCTGGGACTACAGGTGCACACCACCATCCCTAGCCAATTTTCATATTTTTTTTGTAGAGATGGGGGTCTCACTATGTTGCCCAGGTGGGTCTCAAACTCCTGGGCTCAAAGCTGTTTCCCGCCTCAGGTTCCCAAAGTGCTAGGATTACAAGTGTGAGCCGCTGAGCCCGGCCTCTGAATATTTACTGAGTCCCAACAGAGAGAAAAACAGTGGTCTTGGTCAAGATAATTTTAACTCAATCCCTACCCTCAAGGGTTTACCATCCAATCTTTGATTTCTTTTTTCCTCCTTGGCATTGCTATTGAGCTCTTTGAACCAAATTTTGCACCTTTTGCTTAACTCACTCACTGGAGAGTCAGCATTCTGATTACAGGTGTTCTAAAGCAGTGGTTTTCAACAGGGGGTGATTCTGCCCCCATTCAGAAATGTCTACAAACATATTTGTCTGTCAAAACCGGTAAGTGTTACTACAATCTAGTGGGTAGAGATCAGGAATGTTGCTAAACATCCTATGGTGCATAGAACAGCCCCCACCACAAAGATTCATTGGTTCAAAATACCAATAGTACCAAGGTTGAGAAACCCAGGTCTAAAGGTTCCATTGCCAGGTTAAGCACCTCCTCTCCTTCAACTAAGTCCTCTGTCCACATGCTGTTGGCTCACAGTTAGTATACTGCAGCGCCAGGATGAGGTGCGTGGTGGGGTCTCAGGAATACTTGGAAACTCACAGAGTTCATCTGGCTCCATCACATCCAGCCTCACACAGAGGGCTTTGCCACATTCACTGGACTGGTAGAACAGCTGGAAGTACTGGTTCATGCCTGGAACTGACAAGTAACACAAATGGGCAACTCCTATAAGCTGTAACTTCCAAATCCAGAAGAATTAAAGAGAAAAAAGTCAACCAAAAAGAACTGTCTTGATAAACTCCAGTCTATCTTACATAAATATCTCTGCTTCCTCTATCCAGTTGGACAAAATATACATGAGTTAGGTATTTTTCCCATTCTTTCCTCAAATTATTCACATCTTTCATTTCCATAGTATGGTAAAAAATTTTATTTTTAGTTGTGGTTAAAAAAAAAAACCCACATACCATAAAAGTTATCATCTTAACCAATTTAAACTGTACAGTTCAGTAAAGTATATTCATATTGCTGTGCAATAGATTTCTAGAACTTTTTCATCTTTCAAGACTGAAACTCTATATGCACTGAACACTAACTCCCCATGGAGATATATTTTAAATGAAAATTTTATGGTATTTTTCTGATTATAAAATGAAGAGGTTCACAGAAATAAACATCACTTACAACTGATTATGTCTGAGTAGTAGGTTACATTTAGGGGTGCATTCTATTTTTATTTCTGTTTCTATTAATAGAGAATATTGATATAATAGATATTTGTTTTTCAAAGTTTTATAAAATACCACAAAAGTGCTGTTTTCTAACCTACCTCTTAAAAGTTCCAGTGACATTTTCCCATGTCACTAAATATGACTTAAATGGCCATATAATATATTCTTATTATTTAACCATTCCCCTATTCTAGGTGTTTAAATTTCATTCAATTATTTCATTATTATAAATAAGGCCCCCAAAATTTATTTGTACATAAATCTTTAGATTTACTTTTGATTATTTGTTTAGGATAAATTTTTAGAAATGGCACTATTGGGTCAAAGAGTCTCTACTTCAAGGTTTTTGATGCACATTGCTAAACAGTCTTGACCTCTTGGACTCAGGGGATCCTCCCACCTCAGCCTCCCTAGTAGCTGGGACTACGGGCATGCACCACCACACCTGGAAAATTGTTGAATTTTTTGAATTAATAATTATTGCTCCGAGCGTGGTAGCGCGCGCCTGTAGTTCCAGCTACTTGGAAGGCTGAAGCAGAAGGATCGCTGGAGCCCAGCAGGTCAAGGCTGCAGTGACCGGGAGCAGCCACTGCATTCCAGTCTGGGCGACATAGTGATACTCCAACGCAAAAAAAAAAAAAAAAAAAAAATTATTGCTCTCTAAAGAAACACAATGTGTTATTTTTGGAGTGCTTCCCCACCTTTGCCCTGCTACCACCATCTGTTCAACAAATGTTTTTTCAAAAATCATGGTAAAATACATATAACACAAATTTACAGCCTTAACCATTTTTTCATGTATATTTCAGTGGCATAAAGACAGTCACTTTATTGCACATCTATCATTGCCATCATCCACAGAGCTCTTTTCATCTCGCAAAACTGAAACACCATACCTATTAAACAATAACTCCCAATTCTCCTCTTCCTTCAGCCCCTTGAAACCACCATTCTACTTTCTCTATGAATTTGACTACTCTAGGTGTCATATAGTATTTGTCTTTTTATGACTGACTTATTTCACTTAGCATAATTTTTTTTTTATCAGCGTCTCGCTCTGTTGCGCACGCCAGAGTGCCACCATGCCCGGCTAATTTGTTGATTAATTGTGGAGACAAGAGCTTGCCAAGTTGCCCAAGCTGGTCTCGAACCCCTGGACTCAGGAAATCCTCTAGCCTCCACCTCCTAAAGTGCTGGGATTATAGGCGTTGAGCCACTGCACCTGGCTAGCATAAAGTTTTCAAAGTGCATCCATATTGTAGCTTATGCTAGAACTTCTTCCCCTTAAAGCTGAATAACATTCCTTTGTAATGGGTACACCACATATTTTATTTACCCATTCCTTCATCAATGGATACAAGTTGTTTTCATGTCTTGGCTATTATGAATAATGCTGCTATGAACATGGGTGTACAGATATCTCTTTGAGAACATACTTTCAATTTTTCAAGGTAAAAATTTAGAGGAACCCGGGCTCGGTGGCTCAGCCTGTAATCCTGCGCTTTGGGAGGCCAAGGTGAGTGGATTGCCTGAGCCCGCGGGTTTGAGACCCGCCTGGGCAACTTGGCGAGACCTCGTCTCTACAATAAATCAAAAAATTAGCCGGGCGTGGTAACGCGCGCCTGTAGTTCCAGCCACTCAGAAGGCTGAAGCGGAAGGATCTCTGGAGCCCAGCAGGTCGAGGCTGCAGTGGCCGGGAGCAGCCACTCCAGTCTGGGTGACAGAGTGAGACTCCAAATCAAAAAAAAAAAAAAATTTAGAGGTATATTAACTGGATCATATGGAAATTTAAAAAAACTTTTTGAGGAACCACCATGATGTTTTCCATAGAGATGGTACCATTATACTTTCGCACCAGCAGAACACAAGGGTTCCAATATTCTCCACATCCTTGCTAATACTTGCTATTTTCTGTTTTGATAGTAGCCATCCTAGTAAGTGTGAGGTGGTATCTCATTGTGGTTTTGATTTGTATTTCCCTAATGATTAGTGATGTTGAATATCTTTTCATGTGCTTGTTTGGCATTTGTATACCTTCTTTGGAGAAATTGAAGAAACATTTTTTGTTCATCTGTGGGATGTATATCCAATAGCCATTTCCTCTTGCCTTTCCGGCTGAGTTTTAATTTCATGTCTCCTCAACATGATTCAGGGATAACTCCTGACTAGTCTAAGTCAGTGGTTCTCAATTCTAGTGTACATTAGAGTCACCGAGGGTAGCTTTTAAAAATACCCACCTCTGGGCCTCCTTCCCAGACCAATGAAATCATAATGTCTAGAGGTAATAGTACCAATCGTCCTGGGCATCAGTATTTTATGTTTCCTATTTAGCCCCAGATTTTCAAATATGCTGCCAGAATTGTGAACCATGAGTCTAACCCAACTCTTGACAGTAATTAGGTTAGAATTGGTTGTGTGATTTGATTCTAGTTAATATGTCAATATGACATGAAGACTTCTAGAAAATAGTTACTTTTTCTTTTCTTTTCTTTCTTTTTCTTGTTTTGTTATGTTTTGTTTTTGAGTCAGGGTCCCACTCTGTTGCCCAGGCTATAGTGCAGGGGTACGATAATGGCTCATTGCAGCCTCGACTTCCTGGGCTCAGGTGATCCTTCCGCTTCAGCCTCTGAGTAGATGAAACTCCAGGTGAGCACCACCAAGTCTGGCTTATTTTTCTGATTTTTTTTTTCAGAGACAAGTTCTCGCTATATTGCCTAGGCTGATCTCAGACTCCTGGGCCCAAGCAATTCTCCCACCTCGGCCTCTCTAAGTGCTGGAATTACAGATGTGAGCCACCGTGCCTGGTCACTTTTTCTTAAAATGACACTCAGAATGGGGTGGGAGATGGGATGAATAGTTTCTGAATATGAAACTGAATATGACTCTTAGAACTAAGGCAGTCCTCTTGAACTGTGAAAGGTACTATCCTGAGGGTGTCAGAGCAGGAAGACACTACAGAATCTTGGAAGCTGATGATGTTGAGTTGCTGACTTGATCCACCTTGGAGCCACCCTACCTCTGGAATTTTGATGTAACATAATAAATGGCCTTCTTAGCTGGATGTGGTGGTGCATACTTGTAGCGCCAGCTACACAGGAGGCTGAAGCATAAGGATTGCTTAAGCCCAGGAGGCTGCAGTGAGCTATGATCATGCCACTTCACTGTAACCCCTGGGTGACAGAGTGAGACTCCATCTCTTAAAAAAATAAAATAAAACAAATGGACTTATTTAAGCTGTTTTGAGTTGGGTTTTCTGTTACTTGAGCTGAAAGTATCCTAATAGAACTATATGCTGGGGATTTCAGAAGGACTATCATCTGTTATGATAGAAGAAAGGAACCCAGCTTAGGCAACATAGCGGGACCTCATCTCTAAAGAAAATTAATAAATTAGCTGGGCATGGTGGTGTGCACCTGTAGTCCCAGCTACTCAGGAAGCTGAAACAGAAGGATCACCTGAGCCCAGAAGGTTGAGGTTGCAGTGAGCTCTGATCAAGTCACTGCCCTCCAGTCTGGTCGACAGAGAGTGACCCCAACTCCAAAAAAGAAAAAAGGAACCAAGACACTGAGTTTTTAACTTAACTCCGGGATTCTCATGTTGAGAGTCTGAAGCTCTACTGTCCAAAGTTTTTAGGTTCATTCAAATCAGGTGAGACAGAGAACCAGGAAAGTAGGACAGGCTGTGCAATCGACAGCCAGACCTGAACTGGAGGCATCTGAACTAAAGTATAGAACTGAAAGCATTCTGAACATAAATGCTCTTTCTGCTGCAACTTGCCCTGTAGTCCAGGCCAGGTCCTGAAACCTGGGTCAGTTATAGGATTTGGATGCAACATGGCAAGGGAAAGAAGTAGTGTTCATGAAAACATTCTAAGTCCCAAACACAAAGTCTTTCGAGATTAAATGTAACACCTTGGTGTGATACCTGAGTACAAAAAAAGTAACTTATTTAAACTAATGGCCAGCCAGGTAGTCCTTATCAGGTTACATGAGTCTCAGGTTTCTAGCAAGAGTAATCTTCTTTAGCGTCTTCTCTGGAAGAGATCTAGGTGTTATCAGAGCAGGCCTCATCTCTACTACAGTTTCCTTCAATTATACCCATGGGGGTAGCTTCTGAGTAGGTGGTGAATATTACCATTAAATGAGTCCCAAAGGTAAGGCTGAGTGAGGGGGCACATAGGACATTCTGTTGGCTGGGCACGGTTCTGTTGATGTGTTAATTCGAGTGTACATACAGAACTGACAAATCCTAGGATACATCAAAATGTTTTTTTTTTTTTAAAAAAAGACCAAAGATCAGTGCTTAGCTAACAGTACTGTGTGACATGAACCAGCTATGGGAAGATTGTGGTTCAATCTTAATCAATTATATCTCTAGGAAAACCATTGCAGTGAAAAATACTAAAAGCATACTTGCCATCCACCTTTCAGATTCTGTTTTCTAATCTATTCTTGTAGATAGTATCAAAGTTTGAAATGAATGTTGAAGGTATTTCTTAAGTTTATTCAGATCTCCACTTGTCAGTAACATATCTGGTCTTTGAAATTGCTTGTTTGGCTTTGTGGTATCTACCATGAAGCCAAAGGCCTACATTAGTATTCCTGAAACTCCTTAAAATAGAGACTTGCATAAAATGCATCTCAGTTTTAGAATGAATGTGAAAATGTTAGGAAAAAGTGCAAGAAGGGAAAAAGTCCTGTGACATATTTACTTAATTGGACCAGAATTTTTTTTTTTAGTCAGAATCTCACTCTATCACCCAGGCTGGAGGGCAGTAATATGCCCATGGCTAACACAGCTTTGACCTGCTGGGCTCAGGTGATCCTTCCACCTCAGCCTTCCAAGTAGCTGGGACTACAGGCATGTGTCACCATACCTGACTAATTTTTTGATTTATTGTAAAGATGAGGTCTCACCATGTTGCCTAGGTTGGTCTCGAACTTTTAGGCTCAAGCAATCCTCTCACCTCCCTAAGTGCTGGGATTACAGGCATGAGCCACTGCACTCAGCCTCCACCAGCATTTATGTTGGTTCCAACACTGTGTCATTTGAACAGAAGTAGCACAGTGATGCCCCCACTGCTGTCATTAGGTCTGTGAAGTCTCTTGAAAACAAAGGACTCTTGAGTGTGAAAACTATAAACAAAGATGAATCTTACCCATATTGGCAAAATCTATTAAAAATTACTACTAGAACTTTGAGGACACATGCAAATGTAGAAAACATGGACTACTTTAGGATGATAAGAGATAGTACCATACACAGTGATAATTGTTGCACATCTTAATAAGGGAGGATGATTCTTCCAGTCAAAACACAAATGGCAGCCAGGCATGGCGGCTCTCACCTGTAATCCCAACACTTTGGGAGGCCGAGGTGGGAGGCTTGCTTGAGCCCAGGAGTTTGAGACCAGCCTAGGCAACATAGCAAGGCCTTGTCTCTACAAAAAATAAAAAGTCCGTTAGGTGTGGTAGTGTGTGCCTTGGTAGTGTGTGTCTATAGTCCCAGCTACTCAGGAGAGTGACACAGGAGGATCGCTTGAGCTTTGGAGTTGGAGGCTGCAGTGAATTGTGATTGTACCACTGCACTCCAGCCTGGGTGACAAAGTAAGATCCTGACTCAAAAAACAAAACTAAAACACACAAATGTCATCCTGAACAGAGTAGCAAGACCTTGTCTCTACAAAAAAAAAAAAAAATTAGCTGGGTGTGATGGCACATGCGTGTAGTCCCAGCTACTTGGGAGGGTGACACAGGAGGATTGCTTTAGCCCAGGAGTTGGATGCCGTGGTGAGCAGTGACCATGCCACATGCACTCCAGCCTGGGCAACAAAGTGAGAGCCTGACTCAAAAAACAAAATGAAAGCACACAAATGTCATCCTGGACAGGGTGTCAGTTTGTTGGGAGGAAGAGGCTAAATGCTAACTCAATTGCTTATAAGATACTGGAAATCAGGAGAGGGGTTTCTGATGTTTGGGTAATTTGTAGAGATGTTCTGATACTGGGCTTATGGTTGGGAAAATGAAGAGGACTCAACAAGGGGGACAATGGCTTTCTTGGAACTTCTGGAAAATCTATTGACGTCAGGGCCAATTCCACCTTTCTCATTGAGTTCAACATGGTCGTTCTTCTTCTTATTATTACTAGTTTTAACACAGATGGGGTTTCACTCTGTCACCCAGGCTGGAGTGCAGTGCTGCAATCATAGCTCACTGTAGCCTTGAATGCCTGAGCTCAAGTGATCCTCCTGCCTCAGCCTCCTACATAGCTAGGACTACAGGCATGTGCCACCATTTCCAGCTAATTTTTAAAATTTTTATAGAGATGGGAGTATTCATGTCTTGCCCAGGCTGGTCTCAGACTCCTGTCCTCAAACAATCCTCCTGCTTTGGCTTCCCAAAGTGCTCAAATTATAGGTGTGAGCCCCTGCACCCGACTCCATTCTTCCTTAAATGAAACCTGCCAGAGACTTTGTTTCTCCAGATCCCTTTACCCTGAAAAATAAAAGCCACATACAGAAACTGAAAAAGAATCAGAGAAGCAGCAAAACATAGGAACTTGGAGAAATGGAAGGACAGGAAAGAATAAGAGAATTAAAGATGAGAATTAAAAATGAAGATCCAGATAGAAGAACCCCAAAGAAGAGGACAAAACTGAATCATGGAGCAAGGCAGTTGTTCAGCCTAGGAAAAAATGTGAAATTAATGCCTTAATACTGCATTTCCCAGAACACTAGATCCGTGGTAAGATACGTTTAGCAAACACTGTATCCCATGTCTAACCTCATTTCACCCCAGCAACGTATAGCTTATTAATGATTAATGGCTCTGAGATGTACTTCAGTGAAGAAACTGAGTTAACTCATAAATGTATTTAAATACAGAATTGTTTTCTTTTTTTTGAGTTGGAATCTTACTCTGTCGCCCAGGCTGGAGTGCAGTGGCACACTCATGGCCACCGCATCCTCGACCTACTGGGTTCAGGCGATCCTTTTGCCTCAGCCTTCTAAGTAGCTGGAACTACAGGCATTTGCCATCATGCCCAGCTAATTTTCTTGATTTATTGTAGAGATGAGGTCTCACCGAGTTGCCCAGGCTGGTCTCAAACCCCTGAGACCTCATTTTAGCCTCCCAAAGTACTGGGATTACAGGTGTGAGCCACCGTGCCCTGCCACATTTGTTACCTGCTGCTATATTGTATAGTAGTTCTCCTTATCCACAGGGATACATTCCAAGACCCCCAGCAGATACCTGAAACTGCAGGTAATACTGAACCCTATATATATACTATGTTTTTTCTGTTATGCACATACCTATGATAAAGTTTAATTCATGAATTAGGCACAGTCAGAGGTTAACAACAACTAATAATGAAATAGAGCAATTCAACAATGTACTGTAACAAAAGTTATGTGAATGTGATCTCACTCTACCTCTCTTAAAACATTATACTGTATTCACCTGTTTTCAGACAGTGGTTGACAGTAGGTAACTGAAACCATGGAAAGTACAACTGAGAATAGGGTGGAGGTGGGGACTCCTGTATTAAATAAACATGGTGGCCGCAGGAAAAGTGTTTAGTTATAGGAAGAAGCATGATACAATGGGAAAAACACCTAATGTTAGGAGTCAGGTGAGTTGACATCAATTGCCGACTCTTTCCAATTCTGCATATCTACATAGAAAAAATGGTATGTGTAGCTTATATTGTTGAAAATTCAAAATCAGAGAGAATTCAACTGGTAGCAAGGTTTAGAATCTAGGTTTTCTCCTCTTTGGTATAGTGCTGACTATACCAAAGAAAGGAAAAAATAACAAGAATCTGTTTTTTCTCCTAAGTAGGTTAATCAGTTTGTCCAAGTTAACCTCTCCAGGCTTCACTGTACTTATTTGTAAAGTGGGGGAAGAAAGTTAGACATGAGGATCTTATAATCCTGTCAAACTTTAAAACCTTATGTATCAGGAGTTCTGATAATTAAAAATAAAATAAAATCATTTCAACTGGTACTATGTAACTCTCCTCTCACTCATCAAAAAAAAAAAATAAAATAAAAATAACAACTTATAAGTAGCTTGACTTCCCAAACAAAACTCAAGGGAACCAAATTATTTTCTTCTACTGTGCAACTCTGAGCACAGGCTGAAAACTAGCTTTGTACTGCCTTGGTACAAGGTATAAAGCAAAGTTCTTGAAAAGTGTGATGTTTTCCAGAAGTGTCTGCCTTGGACTGTCTTAAGGTTCTTTTAGATGAAAGTCATAGGTACCATTCAAGCTTAGTTAAGAAGAACAGAGGATTTATTGGCTCAGATAACTAGGACATTCAAGGTTGCATCTAGCTTTGGGAACAGAAAGATTTGAGGATCTAAACAATGTTACACGAATGTTTTCCTCGATCTCTCAGCTCTGCTTTTTTCTCAATGGGCTTTGTTGTCCGGCAGGTTCATTGTACATGGTAACAAAGATGGCTTTCTGCAGCTCTACACTTCATGGTTCTCAACACCATGTTAAAAAAAGAGGTAGTGGCTGGGCGTGGTGACTCTCGCCTATAATCCCAGCCCTTTGGGAGGCTGAGATGAGAGGATTGCCTGAACCCACAGGTTTGAGATCAGTCTGGGAAACTTGCCAAGACCTCATCTCTACAATAAATCAAAAAGTTAGCCAGGTGTGATGGTGCACGTCTATAGTACCAGCTACTTAGAAGGCTGAGGTGGAAGGATTGCCTGAGCCCAGCAGGTCAAGGCTGCAGTGGCCATGAGTGTGCCACTGCACTCCAGCCTGGGCGATAGAGTGAGACTCAGGCTCAAAAGACTCACTGATTCTTTTCTTGGTCACATTCATTCTACAGATGAGTCTATCAAAGGGTTTCTTTCTTTCTGTTAGTGCTTTTTCTTTTGTTCTTTCTCTTCCTTTCTCCTTCCTTCCTTCCTTCCTTCCTTCCACCTTCCTTCCTTGACAGGGTCTCACAAGCAATCCTCCATCTCAGCTTCCCAAGTAGCTAGGATTATAGGAGCAAACCCCTGCACCTCGCAAGTGCTTTTGTGTATATATCTCATTCCCTGCCTTTTTCCTGGGTAGAAAGCATAAACAGCTGACGTGAAAAAATTGGAGCAAGTGGCTCCTCTGATCCTACCACACATCACCATACAACTACATGGTGCACCCTGCAGCTCACAGCCCTGCTGCTGATGTTTGATTTCACATATTTATAGAGTTTGCCTCCCTTTGTCCAACAGCAAGGACAAATTGACCTTATGAGTGGTGAAAATATATATACTGAACAGACACACTAAACTGAACTTTCCTGGTTATCATGCAAATTTGATATGATTGAAAACACTAGCAGCTTAGAGTCCCCTTAAGTACAGTATTTTATCTCTGTAGATTACAACACTTTCTTATGAAACTCGAGACCTCTGTATTTATATGTATCTTCAACATCTTTTCCTTCTTTCTTTTCATCATATCGTAAAAATTGTACTTTTCTTCTTGGGTTCTGTTCACAGCAAGGGCTGGTCACATAGCCCTGCTGAACTGCAAGGACTTGGGAGTTGTGAAGGGCAGATGAAATTTTTGGAGAATCTCAATGTCTCCCTTTCTCCGTCCTGCCCTCTCTCCCTCCCTCTCTCTCTTCCTCCCTCCTCCTCTCCTCTCTCTGTCTCTCTCTCTTCCATGGAGCTTTCGTTTCCCATATTTTGTAATCTCCAAAATTGAACTTCTGCTGAATACCACTAAAATTGGCTTTTTGGCAGAAGAGTTTGCAGCTTATATGATATATTCACTGTTTTACAAAGTTTGGATATATGAAATTATTTTCAGGAATACTAATTCCACAGTGATGAGAGTCAACTCAATGCAAAAATGGTAACAGTAGTTACTAATTAAAAGTGATTAAATATCTTTATGCTTATCTACATTGAACATTTTTTATTCCATGGAAAATATTCCAAAGAAACAACTACCAAGCAAAGGGCACATAATAGGAGAGAGAAATAGAAGAAAACTTTGGGGTCTTGGTATTTGGAAAGAGTAGCCTCTTATAGGCTAGGCTTCTGTCATTTTGCACTTGGCTCTTGAAGTTCCTCCCTACCTTAGAATTAAGCCTTATGAATACTCCAGTGTCAGACCAGAGAAAGCTACAGAGCACTGTGGGTTAGACAGCTAAAGAGTTACATTCATGGATTTCTGAGAAATAACAAGTACATTTCTTTTCTTCCTTTTTTTTTTTTTTTTTTAGAAAAAGCATTTGGCTTAAGGGAAACAGCAGAACATGATGCCTGTCACTCAGTCCTCCTCTGAGACCCAATCACAGTTCTTGCTCTTGCCATGTAAACAGGTATCTCATCATAGCACCTCAAAGAAGAGACCACTGTGTGGATCCTGTGACACTCAGAAATTGACAGGATTAGTCTACATCATGAGCTGAAGCTCCAAAACATTTCTTCCCAAGAACATTACCTAGGGCTGACACAAATTGATGTGAATAGTAAATAGAAATCTCACAAAGGGTTGGTTGGGATACTTGTTCTCTAGAGCAGTGCTACTCAACGATGGCCGCTCAGAGATTCACCTGGGGAAGATTTTTAAAAATACCTTCTCTCTCCCAACCTAAATCACCAATATTCAGTTATATAGTCTTGGGCAAGTCACTCCATCTCTGTGGGTCTCAGCTTCTTCACCTATAAAATCACCTTCATAAGACCTGCCCTGTCTACTTCAAGAAATGTGAAGATATAAATAAATTTACAGCTTTGTGAAACAATTTATGAGTATTACAAAAATGTTAGTTATGTTTAAGTTCTTTAACTACATCCCTTGTAATCAAAGGCTTCTTTTTATAACAAGGATAGGCAATACTGGAATACATTTGATGGCCATGACATAGAAAAAAGTTATCTGGCCCCTATGGGGATTGAATCTCAGGACTTTGGTCTGATTAGGCTTTACTTATACATGAGCAAAAAGACTAGCCTCATGGTCCTGTCTAATTGATCAGTTTGGAAATATCACAGTGTTCTCTTGGGTCAGCATGCATACAAACCTGTATGCTAAATGAGAAGGAAACAGTAGGACATCACAGCAGATACAGAGAAATGATAAAATTTCATTTAAGAAAAGCTGGTCCAAAAAAAAAAGAAAAGAAAAGAAAAGAAAAGAAAAGTTGGGACAAAAAGGTCTATTTGTAAAGCACATAAGAACTTTACAAGTAAAAGATCAAGTGCCAGTGTGTGTGTGTGTGTGTGTGTGTGTGTGTGTGTGTGTGTGTTACTCCCAGGCTTTTAGATCCTTTCTCCCTAAAGGGATGGATGTGGAACATGGAAAGAGGTCCATGTTCTAGTCCTAGTTCTACCCTTAACTACCTGTGTGAACTACACCAGTCTTCTTATATTTGGAGGCCTCAGTTGTAATTTGAGTGCATTGCAACAGAAAATGTCTAAGTTTCCTTCCAGTCCTAAAACTCTATGGCTTGACACACAATTTTATAAGTGATTTTAGATTTATAACATCGTTAGTCAAGCCAATGATTGACTTGACCAGAGTATTTTATCAGGAAATTAACCCCTATTACATCATTATTTTTGCAGGAAATTATGAGTTGCTCTTCGACTGCTGTAATGGGTGTACTCTATATCATAATTTGAAGCCTGTTGGTCAACAGACATCTGTAGGTGGGCTGCCCATTATGTACTGGTGGTTTCTGGGAGAGGCAGAATCCTCTGTATGCACCTGTTATTAATCAACATGAACCCAGAAATGTCAAGCACATCACCAGGTGAGTGATCTAGGAACACTTTTAGTTCATTCTCTTCCTTCTAGATGGAGTTGGCATCACTGATATCACTGGATATTGGAGAGTTAACATCCTGGTGTTGTCTCTGCTCTTCATGGTTTGACAAAAGATGTGTCTCATGAAGACTTAGGCAACCCCAGTACCTCAAAGTCCCATGTGCTTAGGTGAAAATGGAAAACATGGTGACTGAGAAAATGAAGTCCTTAACATAATCCCAACCCAGGCTGCCACAAAGTCACCACAATCCTTTTGCAACTCTGAATCACTCAGCAAACCCACCACAAATCGTTTTAATTCTAGACCAGCTTCCCCAAGCTACCCAGCTACCTATACCACTTCTCTTTTATCAGTGAAATAAATATATAGTCTAGAAAAATTTCTTGGGAAAAACATATTAATTCAACAAATAGTTTTGCATGCCTATAATATGCGGGCACGGCTCTAGGCCTAGGAAAACATTTGTAAACAACACAAACATCTTTCGTGGAGTTTACATTTTAGCTGGCTAGAGACTGACAGAAAAAAAAAGTGCTTATTAGATTCTTCCTCATGCCTTTTAAACATACTCCATCTGGTCATGATCTTTTAAAAAATGTGACATACCAAAATCGAACAAAAACCTCATGCAGATATTCTAAAATGAAACCTGGCCTTCCAGATCATAATGAAAGTATATTTTAGCTTGGCATGGTGGCTCAGCCTGTAATCCCAGCACTTTGGGAGACCGAGGCGAGAAAATTGCCGGAGCCCGTGGGTTCGAGACCAGCCTGAGTAGCTTGGTGAGACCTCGTCTCTACAATAAATCACAAAAACTAGCTGGTCATGGTGGTGTGTAACTGTGGTTCCAGCTACTTGGAGGCCGAGGAGGAAGGATTGCCTGAGCCCAACAAGTTGAGGCTGTGGTGGCCATGAGCATGCTACTGTACTCCAGCCTGGGTGACAAGAGTGAGACTCCTATTAAAAAAAAAGAAAGTATATTTTTAACATCGCTATTAACCTTTGCCAAGGTAGGAGGATCAAATGTGTTTTAAGTTTGTTGACTCATAAATATGTAGACCTGTGGTCTGTGAGCCTCTACTTGCACCCTAGTCTCAGGGGCTGCCAGTATTAGGGGTGGATGTGTTGATGGGAGAGTGTTGTTCCCTGCATAATTAGTTTCTTACTCATGGTATCAAAATCAGGAGATTTAAGTCCAACTTTCTCCAAACCAATCAGCAAAATGGTATAACTTCTGTTAGATACTTTCCATTGCAAAAAAACAGAGATTTATGCAGGTTACCTGAGGTGGGGGAGCATTTCGTATAAAAATTCATATGGTGGCCAGGCATGGTGACTCATGCCTGTAATCCCAGCACTTTGGGAGGCTGAGGTGGGAAGACTGCTTTAGGCCAGGAGTTTGAGACGAGCCTGGGCAACATAGGGAGACCCCATTTCTATTTTTATTTTAAAAATTCATATAGCATAAAAAAGAGTTCTTGGAACTCCATGAATAGCAAGCACAATGCAATGGGGTCTTGCAGAGAGGCAAAATGGAGCCAAGGCAGCCCCATGTACCTTGCAGTAAAGAGCACCATGTTGGTGCCCTGATGTGAACATGACTCCCAGCCGCTGCTTCTCTGGATGCTTTTCTTCCCTCTGATTCTCACCTGGATTCCTCCAAGTTGTGTCTTCTCTCTGCCTCACAGCCTCTTCTTTTTTTTTTTTTTGAGTTGGAGTCTTACTCTGTCACCTAGACTGGAGTGCAGTGGCCGCTCCCGGCCACCGCAGCCTCAACCTGTTGTGCTCCGGCAATTCTTCCACCTCAGCCTTCCAAGTAGCTGGAACTACAGGCTAAGTTTTGATTTATTGTAGAGATGAGGTCTTGCCAAGTTGCCCAGGCAGGTCTCGAACCCGTGGGTTCAGGCAATCCACTCACCTTGGCTTCCCAAAGTGCTGGGATTACAGGCTGAGCCACCGAGTCCGGCCTTTTTTTTTTTTTTTTTTTGTAACTGGCTGCTTACAAGGGCTCTCTGTGCCCCTGTAACAGTGTTTCCAGCATTCTCCCAGGCTGCCATCTGCCTGATTTGTTCCATATTTCTCAACTCAAAATTTCAAGGATAAAAATCTAATTGAATCTCTGTGTTCCCTTTGAGGAAAGCCTGTTCATTCCAGGCTAATTCATCGCCAGTTTCCTGGTCTAATTAATACATTTGGTGGGCGTCACTGACAGATCAGCTGGTTTTCAGTTAGGAGTGCACCCATATCCAATCAGCTATTGCTGGAGGGAATCTTGAAGTAGAAACCATGGCCACGGAGAGCTGGCTCATTAGCAGGGCCCGTGGAAAGGGCAGTTTTTCTTAGAAGCAGCTGTGGGTACAGCAGACACCATGATTATCCAGTATAGTAGTTGTGGTGAGCCTTGGCAGCCTCCCTATCATATTTTCTACATATTCTTCAAGAAAGCAGTTCATCTCCTGATTATACACCCCCTCCATAAACACCAGCTCATTACCATGCTATACACCACCGCAGCATATCTCTATGAGTGGAACATTAACCACCAATATATATTTCTTCTTTCTGCAGTAGGTGTAAGGGTTAAATTTGCTGTTATCAATGACTCTTCCCATTTTTCAGAGGTGCCTGAATCAATGCTATTTCCTCACAAGGTACATAATTCACTTTAGGTGAGGTCTGCACCCCACTTAGCAGGGAGCCAGGAAAGGCCTAGATAAGACACTAGCAAAATGGTGATGGCTTAGGTACTGGAATACAGAGCTAGATTTGCTAGAAGGGAGATTTATTAAAGTGAACCAAGGTCTTTACAAAATACCAGGGAAGACTAAGAAAGCCAAATCCAGGTGGCAGAGGAAGGTCAAAAGTAGGAGACAGTCTAAAGATCAGGAATTAGGCAAAACTGGAGCAGATGGAGAGTGATGTGAGAAATGCTGAGATGGGAGCCAAAGCGTCTGTGTTTGCTTTTATGGGCTCACCAGGTGGTGTGTGGTGGATGTTCTGAAAGAGCCTGTTTCTTTACCTTCTTCCTTTACCCCATCACATTCTTTCGTCTGTCTCTGAGGGTCATTCTAACTCTTCTTCATCACCTTGAAATCTTTTACTTTCTGCTGGGATTATTTCTTCCTGCTTGTCTCAGAACTCGCCAATTTCTTAAGTAACCTGGAGTTCAGTGTGACATGTCTCAAGCCCTGTAACCAACTTGTTTTAAAGAACAGTCTGGAAGATGAATTTTGCATCTGCCCTACAGGTCACTGAAACTGTCCCTTCAGCATGTGCATGCTTGGAAATAAAGAAGAACAGCAAGCTTTGTGTAACTTTTTTCCTGTCTTATGCCATTCCTGGGAAGAGCTGCTTTATACACTTTATGTTGCATGCCTGGCCTACCCTACTCCAAGTCTGATAATCTACCAAGGAGAGGCCACAGCTATCAAGGTCCCTGGTTATTATGTCTCTGTTGTGCTCCCATATCATCTCACAGATGCACACCCAATTCTTCTGGTTGGGTAATCCACTTAATAATAAGTAATACTAACTTGTGCACATACCTCCATGTGTTGCATATTCCACATCTTTACTATGAGTGCTGTCTGAAAAAGACACATGCACAGTTTTAGAGTCAAAGATGATGCTGTTGATAATTCCAAAGAGAAAAACTCTTTAATTAACTCAGCTAACCCTGAAACCATTAAGATGTCATTGTCCCTAAGGAAAGTATTCTAAGATCAATGGTTGTCCTACTCACAAATGCCCAAGTAAGTCTAAACTCATATCTCCATCTGGAACAACTTTCCTTGTTACACGCTCAGAATGCCCATGAAGTCACCAACCTAGGGGTGACTTTTAAGGGTGAGGGACATGTATGTGGGGAGAAGGGGCTTGTCCTTGGAACTTTTTTTTTTCTTTTTCTCCTTTATTTTAAAGATGTGGGGTACAATTCAGGATTAGGTATACACGTGGACATCGTACAAGTAAAGTTTGGGCCTCCCTTTGGTCCCCACTTTGCCTGGTTTGAGATCAAGTACACTTATTGATGTTGTCTCCCCCCACCACTGGAACTTCTATTGGAATGCACGTATAAATCGTGGTCCAAGGTGCCTGAAGTCTCACTTATTAGTGATATATGATGACAGCATTGAAAGCAAAATGGTTTTTTGTGGGTTGACATAGGAGTCAAGTTCTCACTATTAACTCCAAAGGAGACACTTACAATCTTTTGGAATATATCTTACACAATCTTAAGTCTGTCTCTCGTGTGTATGTCATGTCTATCACAGCTCTTTGAATAATATAAGACTTTTTGTGGATAAGTCATTAGTTATTACCTCAAACAAACCCTCACCTTTCAAAAGCAATATTTTCTCCCTGAGAAAACATTTTTTCCTGCTGTTTCAGTCATGCTGGTTATTTTGTACTTTCCAACAGCCCCCAATTTTAAGATGTTTGCACTAGCCAAAAGCATACAACTTACAAAGAAACGGCCACTTAACCTGAAATTTCCACCTATTCATTTACTCAGTGGTAACATTAAACGGGCATTATCTCAGACAAGGCTACGCTTCAAGAAGTATTTAAGTGTTTACCAGTGGCTTAAAAGGATCAGGGGAACTGTTTATTGAGTACACAGTGTTTGCAACAAAGGACAAATTTAAATTGCACAGAGAAAACTTTGATCACAAAGTGCTTCAGGTTACCACTGCTATAAAATAAGCAAAATTATTTATGCCATGAACCTATTGTGGTAACATATCTCCTAATTAACATAAACATGTAACATAAACATGTAACAGGAGGACCAACTAACCCTCTGACACTAATATGTAGAATGGCCTGGAGTAGTTTAGAACTTACGCCAACACAGGCCTTTCTCAAACAACCAAGTGATATTTCCTGAGTTTGTATAGTAGATACTGGTACTAAAAGACGTTTACCTTTGTAGTAAGCAGTTCAATTGCTTTTCTTGTTCATGTAACTAAGGCTGTAACAGTAACTTCATCTAATATGCTATCAGAGGAGCTACAAGGTGAACAAAACTGATGGCTATCACAAAATTCTTTTATCATGAACTCTCTATAAAGTCTTCTTTAGCTACTTGTAAAGAGAGTAAACACAGCAACAATATACGTTCACATTTTTTCCCCCTACATCTGTTATCTTATTTAAGGGCAAGGGGTTTGGAAATAATTTACAGTTGAGATCTAATGGTGACTGTCACAGTAAGTAAACATGACCTTGGGGAAGTCACTTAAGCTCTCTGGATCTCAGTTTTCTTACCTGTAAAAGAGGATTAATAATAAAAATTACCTCACTGGGTAGTAAGGATTAAATGAATATTCACAAATTTCTTGGTATAGAGAGCACATATTCAATAATTTTAATAATTTAATAATTATCCTTTAATAATTGCCCAACCTTGTAAGTCTGCCAAGCAGTTTTAATTATCCCTGCCTGAATAGATGAGTTTAAGTGACTTATCCAGGGTTAAACAATTCATTAGTACCAGGGCTTCTGGCTTCAGGCCCCAGGATCCCTCACACAGCCTGTCACCCCCAATCAACTTTATAGACTTTTACAGAATGGGATGCTGTGTCCAGCACAAGAAGAGAATTCTCCTTCGTGAAGGTCAGTGCCACGGGATGGGAAAGGCCGTGCGTGACCAAGGGCTTCAGTCCTGGAAATTCCTCAGGTTTTCCTAAGCAAAGGATAGCTGGACCAGAGGTATCTGCAACAATCACATTCCCCTGGTGATCAAAGGTTACTGCAGAGAAAGTTATTTTGGAGGGAAAGAAGAGGCTCAGTCCAAAAGTATCCACTTGGCTGATGAGCTGCATACTTGAGCTAAACACTCTCACCCTGGTGTTGCAGGCCTCAGTCCCCAGGGCGAGGGGGTGCTCCAGGACTGCAATGGCTCCAGTGAGCCAAGATACGGCCACCTCTCGGGGATTGCACAGATGAGCTTGCAACCTTTCTGTTCTCTGAAGGACCCCTTCAGCGAAGTCAACTTCCAGGAGGTGCAGGGACCCTGCTTCTGCATCAGTTATCACGACCCCATTCTGAGGCGTGGTCTCCACACCCCAAGGTAAGGAGAAGTGGCCTCCAATGACGAGCTTGATTTGGCCAAAAAAATCAAACACTTTGATGGATCGATCACCAGCGTCAGTGACAACCACGTGGCAGTCGTTGGTGACGGTGACATCCAGTGGGTACCTAATGTCTTGAGCAGCGTCCCCCTTCTCTCCAAACTGATGTGCACATCCTCCCCCGGAGTCAAAGATCTTGACCCGCCTCTTGCCGTCATGCACCACCACGACCCGCCCCGTCTTGGGACAAAGTGCCAGCCCAGTGGGGTTGACCAGAGTGCCCCAGCCGCCGAAGGCGTGCTGGCACGTCAGGGCGCCGGGGGTGCCGGGGGCGGCGCGGTGGGCGGCCGGCGACGGGTGAAGCGCGGAGCCTAGGAGCTCCAGGAGGTGCAGCACCGGCAGGCAGTCACTGGTGTCGCAGCCCCGGCAGGCTCGCCGGCAGAAGGGGCACTCGAGGGCCAGAGTCCGCGGGTGCGCCAGGGCGGCCACGCAGGCCAGGCAGACCACGTGGCCGCAGGACAGGTTGCGTGGGCGCCGCTGCTGGCGGTGGCCAAACCTCTCAAAGCACACCTTGCACTCGAGCAGGCTGGTCTCGGCCTCGCGCATGAGCTCCCGCAGCGCCGGCCCGCTCCCGGACGCCTCGGTCCCCATGGCGCGGCCCCGGGCGCCTCAGCCGCGCTGCCTGACGGGCCGGAGCTGCTCCCACGCCGTCCTCAGTCACGGTCACGGTCACGGCCTCGGCCACGGGGCGGGGCGTGCGCCCTGACGTCTCGCGCGGCTGGCCGCGGAACTGCGATCTGCTGCCCCCCGGTGGGCGCGCGCGGCACTGTTTCCCGAGGGCCCGATTGTGGACGTTTGCAAGACACCCGCGTGAACGTTCGTAGTCCCGTAATCTTCACAACTGTCGTGGATGAATTGTCTCCCCTTTCTTTCTTTCCTTCTTTCTTTCCTAATTTTTTTTTTTTTTTTGAGTTGGAGTCTCACTCTGTCGCCCAGACTGGAGTGCAGTGGCCGCTCCCGGCCACCGCAGCCTCGACCCGCTGGGCTCCGGCGATCCTTCCGCCTCAGCCTTCCGAGTAGCCGGAATTACAGGC
>CAUYQG010189570.1:0-13721 GCA_963574415.1 Tarsius wallacei | reverse complement strand
CTCAGCCTGTAATCCCACGCTTTGGGAGGCCGAGGTGAATGTTGCCTGAGCCCGCGGGTTCGAGACCCACCTGGGCAACTTGGCGAGACCTCATCTCTAGAATAAATCGAAAATTAGCTGGGCGTGGTAGCACGCACCTGTAGTTCCAGCTACTTGGAAGGCTGAGGCGGAAGGATTGCCGGAGCCCAGCAGGTCGAGGTTGCAGTGGCCGGGAGCGGCCACTGCACTCCGGTCTGAGTGACAGAGTGAGACTCCAACTCAAAAATAAATAAATAAAAAAAGAAGCTACTAAGACCATGCACCTGGCAAGGGTATGGGAAGACAGAGATGAGTTAGTGCAGCCCAGCCTCAGAGAGGGACAGTTATGTTCCTATTTACCCTGCCAGGCAGCCTAATGCCCCAGCTTTGCCCTGAAAGACAGGAGAGACTAAGGGCTGGATGGGCAAATGGGAATTTCCTTGAAAAGAGGAAGGCTTTGGGGGACCCAGGGCTGTCTCAGCATAGGCAGTAACTCCCCACTTCCAAGGTGGCCAGTGGATCAGTCGGTGCAGGAAGTACAGAGGGCCGTCCTGCTGGCAGAAGAGGGTAGGAAGGAAGAAGGAAGAGAGAGGAGACTAGGGCTATGCTCATGCTGACAGACAGACACATCTTCAGATCCATCCAAACACAGTTCGCGCCCTGTGCCCATGCAGGAGCAAACACGGGTGAGCACGCACATGGACATGCATACCACCACACACACCAGGAGAGAGGCTGTCAGACACGCCGCAGGAGCAGAGGCAGGGAGCGTAACCAGGCAGCTGCTGGTGGGAGATAAGCTCAGCACTGGGGGCTGCCTGGCCTGCCTTGAGAGTCCCTCTGCGTATCCGCCTGGGCTCCCAAGAGGCAGCCTCCACAAAGTCCCGTGTTTTGGGAACAACGTTTTGGGGACAATCTGCCCCCCTCCCACGAATGCTTGTTCTATTTATAAGAACGGGGCAGCAAAATCTCTTAGTTCATACCTGAGTCCTGTCTGATGCTGTCAGGCTGGGCAGCATTGGGTCCACAGTAGATCCTTTTACTTGTTGACATAAAATTGTTTAATGAAATTTACTATAAGATGAATTAAGATTTAAAATAGGGGGAAGGAACCTGAAAAGAGAAAAGACTAATGAAGAGAAACTTGCTGTCCTGCAAGGTTGCTAATTAAGACTGGACTAGGCTGGGCGTGTGTAGTCCCAGCACTTTGGGAGGCTGAGACCCAGGAATTTGAGACTAGTTTAAGACTAGTTTAAGACTGAACTAGGTTGGGCGTGTGCGGTCCCAGCACTTTGGGATGGCTTGAACCCAGGAGTTGGAGACTAGCCTGGATAACATAGCGAGACTTCGTCTCTACAAAAAAAATTACGAAATTAGCCAGTGTACACCCGTAGTCCCAGCTACTAAGGCGGCGGGCGTGGGGAGGGGCTGAGGTGCAAGGATCATCTGAGCCCAGGAAGTTGAGGCTGTGGTGAGCTGTGACAGTGCCACCGCACTCCAGCCTGCATGACAGAGTGAGACCCCCCACTGGAAAAAAAAAAACTGGACTATATGTGAATTTTATATAACTGCAGTTGCTTGGAAGAGCTAAGATCTGCTCCCCAATCCAGAGACTGCTTCCAAGGTCCAGAGCTGGCAACAGTTCAGGCTAAAGAAATCACCACCTAGGTATTGAGATCCAGCCAGTCACTGTCCCTCTCAGCACCACTTCCCAGCCCCCACCTCCCAGGTGCCCCTGGATGGAGTCTACCCTGCAGTTCTTTGAGACTGGAGAAGGGGGTGGTTGGGGAGCACTTGGGACCTCCACCCAGGAGTCCACTCTCCCTGGGGCGGGGCAGATGGCTCTGTAATCTTCTCCTTCCATGACCTGGCTGCCCAGAAACTTGGAACCTGGTTATGCACGCCCCATGCCCCACCCTGGCCCATGAGGCTGTCGGAGAACCTCCATGTGCTGTTTTTCTGCTCTCCCACCTGATCACCCACATGTTCAAGGGGGCTGGAGCCTCAGGTTCTGGACTCCTGACCCTGGAAGGAGGCTGTGGGGGTAGGCCAAAAGCCCAGGAGTTACCTCAGAGTGTGGAGTCTGTTGTCAATAGGAGACCAGACAATCTCTCTGTTGAATTTTACACATGAAGTTGTAAAGGAGAGACTATTAGGCCTCCCCAGAGGTGGGTCAGAGAAACGCAGGCTCTTCTGCCCTGCCCAGGACACGGGCAGCTGCCTCTGAGCTAACATTGTATAAATCCCAGCAACATTTCCCAAGAAAACTTCCACATCCTCCCCTTCCCCAAGGCCAGAACCCCTGTGGGCTCAGTCATCTTATGCTTCCCCACAAGCACCTCAAAAAGCCCCATCCCTCCACCCAGCCCACCCACTGTCACCAGGAGCAGCCACTCAACCCATTTTCCTGCTGCCTGGTGGGAACTTCATCTCTCTGTGCCACAGAGAGTCTGCCAGGGCTGCCTGTGGCCACCACACTGTCCCCTGCCAATGGACGTGCCTGCTTGGCCCGCCTCCTCACTCAGGTACCCTACCCCCCAGCCAACACACCCCAGGCTTGGCCCGCTCAAGTGACCTGCCCCAACATCCACCAATCCCCTGCTCAGTTAAGAACAGCTAGCATTTGCTGAGTGGCCATTATGTCCCAGGGTGCCAGTGATTTGAAGACAAGTAACAGTATGAGGTCAAAGGAGCTTACAAGTTAGCTGGGGAGGTGGACATAAAAACAGATCATTTCAATCACTCCAATCAGTTTTAATGCTATCCATTCTTTAAGAACCAGCATGAACACCACCCACCTAAACACCCACCTGTCTCTAGTCTACTGCTGTATCCTCGGCACATGGCACCTGGCTTAGTGGAGGTACCCTCCCTCCAATAAACACTTACTTAATACATGCTTGCCCTGGGAGGGGGCTGCAGGGGGATCACCTCCATCAAGCTTATCTAAATGAAATCAGATTTAATTGAAACATCCGGGGCAACCTTGGAGGGGGAGGGGCAGGAGTTGGCAGGAGAAATTCCAAGGCTTTGCCCTGAACTAAATTTATTCTCCTATCTTTTTAGTAGCAGCTAACAGAGCAGGGCTGTGGGGCCACAGCCCCTAGCTTCTTGGGAAAGCCATCTGGACTGCCAAAGCCAGAACCATAGCTCTTATGCCTCCAGATTTCAGTGAGTCTTCCTTGTCAAACCCATAACCATCGCTAACCAGTCATTGAATGAATCAAGTCAGTAAATGTTATATAAAAATATGCACAAATCACAGATAGTACAAATGTTGGATTCAGAGGCCAAGGTAACGTCACAATCCCTCCTCAAATACAGGCAAACTGGGTCAGGAGGCACAAGTCTAAGGGCAGTAGGCAGAGCCTGGTATGCAGTGTGGCTGCAGGAGGTAGTTTTCTTTTCTTTTCTTTATTTTTTTTTAGTTGGAGTCTCACTCCATTGCCCAGGCTAGAGTGCAATGGCACGCTCCTGGCCACCACAGCCTTGACCTGCTGGGCTCCGGCGATCCTTCCGCCTCAGCCTTCCAAGTAGCTGGAACTACAGGCATGCGCTACCACACCCAGCTAATTTTTGATTTATTGTAAAGACGAGGTCTCGCCAAGTTGCCCGGGTGGGTCTCAAACCCACAGGCTCAGACAATCCACTCACCTCAGCCTCCCAAAGTACTGAGATTACAGGCTGACAGGAGCTAGTTTTCTAGGTAAATATGAAAGTCCAGTGCTGTGGCCACCTGGCACGGCAGCCAGACTGCAGAGCCGCTGCGGCACAAAGGCTTGATTTCTCCGCTATTCATTCTCCACTGAGTAGCTGTTCCCGAGAACTTATCATGTGCAGGTACCCTGCAGGCCATGGGGAAACCTTAGGACCCAGCACAGATGTGGATTTCACCATAGCCTAGTGGGGAGACCGGTCTTAGCCTGGAATCACGAGCTTGCCAGGCTTGCTAGGGAGGGAGAATCGCAGGTTGAACAGTGTGACTGAGCCAAGCGATAAGATCAGAGAGCCTCCTGGCTGGGGCTGGAGCTGGGGTGGCCGCAACAGTCAGTTTCAGATTTGGATCTTACCCTGGAAGTGAGCAGGAGCCATGGAAGGGTTTAAGCAGGAGAGTACTATGATGTGATCTCTTGGAAAGATCCCTCCGACTGAGATCCTCTGACTGGGGCAGAGCGGACGCGGGAGGCTAGGGCTGTGGTTGGTCACTGGGGTGGGAGAAGGTGTGAGGTTGGGTGAATGACAGACAGGCTGTGGTGATGAATTAGATATGGGTGGTGGCTGGGGAGGCAGAGGGAGGTGCCAAGGATGAATTGAGGGTTCTAGACTTTTGAAACTGGGTGGGAGGTGATGCCCTGGCCCCAAAATCGAAACATTGGGAAAGCATTGGGTTTGTCTGTAGTTGGAAGTCGGTTGAAGTGTATCTGATGCTCCTGAAAGACCACATTGTTATTTGAGTGTCAAAGTGAGTGCAGAGGGCAAGGAAAGGGTACTTTTGATGAGGCTTTGCCAAAGGAATACTCTTTTTCTAAAGAAATATGGCAATCTGCTTGCAACATTTTGCCCCCAATCTAATAGTGAGATGAATGTTGCTCCCAGCAACTTCATGTGTAAAATTCAAATGAGTTGCTAACCAAGGTTTGGAAAACATAAGAACAGAGAATTGCCTGGAGAAGCTCTTTTAGGAAGAAGTGATGGAGAAATAATTAAAAGTGACAAGGCTAGGATCTGAACCTGGCTCTGATACTTATTACCTATGTAACTTTGGATAGGTTATGCCTCAGTTTCCTCATCAGTAAACTGGGAATCATAACAGTACCTACTTCATAAGATTGATTGGGGATTAAAAGAGAGTGTATAAAGAAATTAACAAAGTGTCTAGCTCACGGACTCTCTCCAGGAACATTGCCTATCACTACAGAATACACCCTCACAGGGAAACAAAAAAAAGGTAATTGCTGATACTCCCATAATCCTTTTCAATAAAGAAGAGTTGTTGCCCATATAAGTTATTTTTATAAATGCCCTCTTTTAGGCCAGGCATGGTGGCTCACGCCTATAATCCAGCACTTTGGGAGGCCGAGGTGAGAGGATTGCCTGAGCCTGCGGGTTCAAGACCAGCCTGGGCAACTTGGTGAGACCTCATCTCTACAATAAATAAAAAAATTAGCTGGGAGTGTTGGCACGTGCCAGTAGTTCCTGCCACTTGGAAGGCTGAGGTGGAAGGATCCCTTGAGTCTAGCAGGTCAAGACTGCAGTGGCCATGAGTGTGCCACTGCACTCCAGCCTGGGCGACAGAGTGAGACTCCAACTCAAAAATAAATAAATAAACAAATGCCCTCTTCTTTTGTTTGTTTTTTGTTTGCCTGCTAGGCTCAGGCAATTCTCTTATCTCTGCCTCCCAAAGTGCTGGGATTACAGGCATGAGCCACCATGCCTAGCAATAAATGTCCTTGCAATATTTATTTACTTATTTATTTATTTTTGAGTCAGAGTCTCACTCTGTCACCCAGGCTGGAGTACAGTGGCACGCTCACAACTACCACAGCCTTGACTTTCTTGCTGGGCTAAGGTGATCCTTCAGCCTCAGTCTTCCAAGTAGCTGGAACTACAGGCTTGTGCCACCACGCCCGGCTAATTTTTTGATTTATTGTGGAGACAAGGTCTCGCCATATTGCTCAGGCTGATCTCGAATTCCTGAGCTCAGGCAATCCTCTTGCCTCCCCCTCCCAAAATGCTGGGATTGCAGGCATGAGCTACTGCACTCAGCCCTTTGTAACATTCTAAAAAATAGAATAATATTCACAATTTAGGGAAAAAATTTTCAGACTTCATGTCTTAATCTTGGTGTCACCTTTCCAGCTATTTATTTACTAACCCGGTGTGGCTTGGGTCATATATTCTGATGGGTTTTTCATTTTCAAAGGGTCTCTCCTCTGCTGGAAGGAGTGGAAATATTCCTGGGTAAGAAACAATGCCATCTGCATGGCCTTCCAGGTCTTCTTGGTGCCTGAACAGAGCTGATCATGGGTGATACCATGGATGGTTAGCACCATACCTATAGCTCAGACAGCAGACCCCAAGAAGGGGGTCTCTGCTGGAAAGGGCTGGTCCTGGTTCTTGTTGTGGGTTCACTGAGGTTGAGGAAAGATGGGAAAAGAGCTGCAGGTGATTCTCTCTGCTTTGGGTTATGGAAGACCAGAGAGGTGGGTGGCTGTGGCTGGAAGCCTACAGGAGATGGAGTCACTCCTCCTTGGACAATGTGATTAGCATTGCCACAGAGAATCTTTCCAGAATAGGGAGATGGCTGGGGCCAGGGAGGCAGCCCTGATGTTGGAGGGGGGCAGTGGAGAAGCCATGGGCAGAGGGGCCATCCCTCCCCTAGACCCAGCAAAGGGAGCCATCCATCCTGACTGGAGTCAGAGTGGGGCCCATTGCAGCTGGGTGAACAGAATACAGTCACAGGCACTAAACAGTCAGGGCTTCAGATGAAAGACAGGGGGTATAAACAGGGCTTGCAAGACTGGACCTCAGTATTCAAGCAAGGCAGGCCCTAGGCATGGCCAGATTGGGACATGCTGAAGTAGATTCACAATTGCTAGTGCGTTGGGGACCCTTGGCTATGGGTCAGGCACTGTTCTAAGTACTTTCCATGTTTTAAGAAGCTGTAGAGCCAGGACTCCTACTCGGGAGGTCTCGCTTCACAGTTTGCATTCTTAACCACTACACTATGTGAAATACAGAAAGAATAAAGGTTTTAGACCTACAAAGTCTTAGACCTCGGGATAACCTTTATGCAAAATGCCATATTCAAAAAAAAAGCAAAGGTTTTAGAGCCACTCCAAGTCTGTGTAATCTCAGGCAGTTATTTAGATTCTCTAGGTCTCAGTTTCCTCATTCATTTGAAAAATTGAGAATAATATGTTTACCTACCAGCGTTCTTGAGGATTACATAAAGAAATGTATACTGAGTGCCTGTTCATGCCTTCTGTAAGACCTCCCACCCACCACCCCCTGCCCCACCTCCTCACAGGCTTCGGAGGCTCTTAAGAGGCTGCCCGTTTCAGACCTGGATGTCTTCATCATCCCAGGGCTCTGCAGGTCTGGAATCAAGGAAGCACAGTAGATGCCCCCTGGACTCCAGTCTACAGTAACAGGAGTTCCTTAGGGGAAAAGTCACACTCTCGTTTGATATCTGAGCAGGCAAGTGTCCTGGGAACAGTGAAGGAGCTGATCCTGGAAGCTGAGGCCCTCAGCATCCCACACCTAGATCATCACAGATTTTGTGCTTCTTGGAATGGTTCTCCCCTTCCATGTATTTATTCATTCAATTGTTATTTACCAATCGTTTACTATTCAGTTCACCAAACATTATTAGGCACCTACTATTTGCCAGGTATTATGCCATGTTCTCGGGAGTAGTCACCTAGAAGAGCCCACAGACTCTGGACCATGTTTAATTTCCCTTTCCTTCTGCAGTCTAGGTCCCTGGATCCCAAAGTGTGCTCAGTAAATAAACATTTGCTCCTGAGGCAATAATGAAAGTACTAGTAGAGATAGGCATGAACATGATAGCGCTTTCCAAGTAGACTCAGGGGAGGTGGACACTCCAATGGCCTGCATCATGACACCCATCCATGTCTCTGTGGCCACAATACAGGACAAGAATCACACACTTGAAAACCTTCAGGGCTCAGGCAAGTCTCATAATGTCCCAAATGGGCAACGTGGGACCATGACAAACTGGAGCATGCCTGTCTCAGAATGATGGCATTTGCTACTTAGCATCAGCATATTGTTGCAAGTGAAAATGGAGGCCAGGTGTAGCAAATATTCTGATTTCTAGGGATTTTTTTGAGTCGGGGGTCTCACTCTATTGCCCAGTCTGAAATGCAGTGGCATGGTCACTGCTCACTGCAGACTTGACCCCCAGGACTCAGGCAATCCTTTTGCCTCAGCCTTCCGAGTAGCTGGGACTACAGACACATGCCACCATGTGTGGCTTACTTTTTTTTTTTTTTTTTATAGAGATGCGGTCTCGCTATATTGCCCAGGCTGGACTTGAACCACTGGGCTCAAGCAATCCTCTTACCTCAGTCTCCCAAAGTGCTGGAATTGCAGGCACAAGCCATGGCACTCAACCCCAGAAATCTGGATTTTTACTTTAAACTTCCAAAAATGCCTGCATTGGCTCCTAATTTTAATCGTTTTTTTTTTTTTTTTGAAAGCCCTGTGACAGCCAAACAGAACTTGTCTGCCTACCCTGAATTCTGCTCAAAGGTTACTAGTTTGGGAGCCCCAAGTGGGTCTGTGAAAGAGGAGAGGTAGAGGGGCTGTATGTCCTAGTGCCAGGTTATGAAGGTCCGAGAATGCCATCCTTATTTAGGGCCAGGACTGTGCTAGACACAAAGGAAGTCATAAAGAGGATGTTGAAGCATAGTCTTGCCCTCCAGGGTTTACAGTGTCTGCAGAGACCTAGGCAAAGCAGCAGATGGTCAGGAAGGTGTGTGCAGGAGATAGTGTGGAGGGAGCCCCAAGTTCAGAGCAGCAGGGAGCCAGGTGGACGGGACTGAGCTTCAACAGACCTTCACCTGAGCTTCCGGGGACCTTTCCAAGAAGTCAGGTTTGAGACCGAGGATGAGGACTAGGCAAGAGTCCAGGAAGCTCCTGAACAAATATGAATGGGCACAACCTATGCTGGAGACCCCAAATAAAAGGCCCAGAGAGTTTGCTTCCCGGGTGTCACAGGAAAAGGCTTGCTAGAAAAGGGAGAGCTACAGTATGAGGCGTCGCTGACACCTTGTTCCATTGGACCTGACAACCCCAAACCAAGATCGGGACCGAATGCCAGTGGGGCAAAGCCTTCCAAGCTCACAGGAGGCATGCTGTGGGCTGAGGCGAGTGGTACAACTTCAGCTGGGGTTTGGTCCTAACCTGGAAGTTGGGCAGGCTGGGGTACAAACACCACCTGTGTGATTCGAGCCAGGCAGAAACCACTCTAAGCCTCAATTTCCCAATTTGTGAAATGGTGACAGTAATGATGCATACCAACTGGGATCGGAGTGAGTAGAGGAACCAACTCCGGATGTTGTTTGTCCCCGTTTATATGTGTGTGTGTGTGTTTTAAATCAGCAATGTCCTCCATCTGAGAGTTCTAGTCTCAAGTTGGGTGGGAAAAAAGCGAAGCTAGTCCCCATGTTTGTCTTTCTTGACGCTGCTCAGGAAGTGGCATGGGTTCTGGGAGGGCAGGCTGCCTGTTTTAGCGGGGAAGGAAGGAGATGGAGGCGTCGGGCTCTCCCTACCCCTTTCTCCAGGACAGGGAAGGTAGAGCTCCTGCTTGGCAGCGGCAGGAGCGGCTGGGGGTGGGAGTAGCTCCAGAGAGAGGATTTTCCCCCAGGACGGACCCTTTTCGCCCCCATCTAGAAGGGAGGGCGGAGGCCCCAGGTAAAATATCCCCGGAGTGAGCTCTGCGAGGAAACAGAAGGAACACTCTCTGCATTAACGCACACCCCGCTGCTCCCCCAATTCGCCTCTCGGATCTCAGGCCGGGAGCTCCCTTTCCTCAGAGTCCTTCAATGTCCCCCAGCGCCTTTGGGACAGAGCTCCTTGGCAGGATTCACAAAGCCTGGGTGGCCCCAGCCCCAACCCCATCTCCAGCCTCACCCCCTAACTCAGGGCTCCGTGCCTTTGCTACAGCAGGTGCTCCTGCCTGCAGGGTCCTCGTCTTTCCCCTTACCGATGGCAGCTCCGCCTAAGAGTGTCTGCTCCTTCATACTCTGCCCACGGCTTAGACCCTTCTCAGAATGTCCCGGCACCTCACCCCGGCTCCTCACCAGGGCAGACCTTGGCAGCCTTCCCTCCTCCTCAGCAGCCATTACTCGTTGCTGCCATAAAGTTATCACACTGGCTTCTGTCCACTTTTTCTTCCACCCTCAACCCATCCCAGCCCCCGACTGAAAGCTTCCTGCGAGCAGGAAAACAGTCTGGTTCCTCCTGGTAACCCTAACGCTAGCCCACTGCCCGGGGCATCCCGGCCATCCCCCGAGGGCTGGAGGGCTGGGCGGGAGCCCCGGCGAGTGGGAGGCTGGAAGGAAGAACTAGAGCAGCGGCTGGGGTGGCTTTTTCAGAACCAGGGGGGTGGGGGTGGGGTGAGGTTAGTAGTTCGCCCTCTGCAGCAGGCTGCTGCCGAACCCAGCCCGCCCGGCCCCGCTCCCGCTCCCGGCCGTGCCCACCGGGCCAGGTGATCTCGAACCTTCTCTCTCACACCCCAACAACAAACAACCCTCCGCGTTCTCCCTCTGGAGAAAGTAGGTGGAGCCTGACCTCAGCCGGAGGCTGCCGCAGCTGCTGGGGGGGAGGGATCGGAGCTCCAGCCCTTGGGGGAGTTTCTCCTCCAGGGAGTGGCAGGGGTGGGGGCCTTGGGGGGCTCCCGAGCGTCAGGGACGCCCTCCCCCGGCAGCTTCGGCCCCCCACCAGCGAAGGGAGGTGGGGCAGAAGGGGGAGGCTTCAGTGAGTGCCCGTTTCCGACTCTGCCCCTCTGCCCTCGGACACCCCCCCACTTGCGCCCGCTCCCCCCCATTGAGCCCCGCATCCCCAAAGAGAGGGTGAGACTAGATGCCGAGTAAGCAGGAGGGAAAGGATACAGCTCCGCTGGGCTCCCGGGAGCCGAGGTGTGCCCATCCCCCACCCCCTTGACGGGAGTGGGGGTTGGGGTGGTTGGGCTGGTGAGACGGACCCCAGGGACACGCCGGATAGGGCAGGAAAGAGCCTGATATAGGGTGTCGCCCGCAGTTGTTGGGACTGCAGTGGAGCCGACTGGGGCGAGGGGCAGAGAATGCACCCCAAGGGAAAGCCCTGGGGCCCCAAAGAGGGTAAGAGTCAGGAGTCAGAAGGAGGGAAGAATGCAGAAACAGCTTTTTCGGGGAGAGGCAGACTGCAAAGACATCCCCTGGCCAGCAATCCGGAGGCTAGCTCTGGACAGATGGGGGTTTTGGACCCAGCGTCATGGACATGTGTTCCCCAAAGTCTGAGCGCATGTAGCCCCTTGTTTCTTCTTGTGGGGACACTGGATCCCACACAGCCCCCCCAACCTCATCTCGACCTTCCCCATCCCCCAGGCTGTAGCAGTGGGTTTTATTAGGGAAGGGAGAGGTCCTGTTCTTTGCTGGGCACACAACAGCTGGCTCTTTAGTGGCAGGAGGGGGCCTTGCCCCTCCAGCTCAGAGTCACAGGGAGCACTTCGGCCTCTCCCATCCGTAGGTTAGGGGGCCCCAGCAGGTAAAGACCAAACAGACTTCTGTACTTGGATTTGCCTGGGGGCAAATAATTTCTGGAGATCCCTTTAAGGAGGGGTGTTCCAATCCCTTTAAGAGGGAGTGGGTCACAGCAAAAGGACTATAAAAGTCCAGCTTTCCTTATTCCCCCACCCCCGGGGGGCTTCCTATGATGGGGGAGGGGGCAAGTGCTGCAGCCACCTTTGATTGGTGCCCTCGTGTCCCTCCCCCAGAGAGCCCTGCCCTTCAGTTTGTCCAGAGGGGTTGAGGGGCCAGGTGGCTCAGTAAATGTTCCTGGGACCTAGAACTCAGGTGCTCTGCAGGTTGGGGGAGGAGCTGCCCCATTCCCAGGAAAGAAGGTGGGACCTAGGCAGGGAATGGAAGGAGGAGAAAGTGGTCACTGCCACCACCGCAGGGACTGCGCTGCCCGATGGGGTGCCCTGCTCGGTGCCAGGTGGCTGGATCTTAGGGCAGGCGGTCTGCGGGACTGCGGCGGACAGTGGGGGGAGGTGCCTGGCAGCTTCACTGGGGATGACGGAGCAGCCAGTCTGTCCCGGTTGTCAGTCTGGTTGTACGTGGTGGGGGAGGGGTGTGCAGCGTGTTCTCTCTGGCCCTGGATGTTTTTCTCTTCCCATCTTCCTCTCTCTGCTCTCCTGCTCCAAGGCAGTTAACCCTTCCTGATGTGTCTGGAGGTGTTGGGTAGAGCGAGCCCCTGCTTCGTGGCAGGGAGAGGATGACCCTAAAGACCTGATGGGTCCATTCTTCTTTCCAGATCAAGTGCCAGACCCTTTTTAGTAGGGGACTTCGAACCCAGGAGAGGAAAGGTGATGGGCCCCAGGCATTGGCATAGCTGCCAGTGAAATGGGATGGGGGCAGCATTCACTCAGGAGAGGTTAGAGAAGCTGAAGGAAGGACAAAGAGACTGAGCCCTTTTCAGATGTGAAAGAGCTTTGGACTGGGAAGAAAGGAGACCCTGTGGTAAAGGTCCCTGAAAGTAGGGTGACAAAAGACAGGAGAGGCCAAAAGTTCCCTTCGGGGGATAGGCAGGGTGTAGCATCTAGCCACCTCTTTGCTGTCTTATTGACCAACTTTAACAAGCAAGGGGGTGGGGGAACAGAGGTAGATCAGTGAACTGGCATAGGAGAAACACCAAGTGCCTTTGGCATAGGAGAAACACCAGGTGCCTTTAGCCAGCCTGTGTCTTCAAACCATAGCCCACTCATCAGAGCTTCCTGGGGCAAAGGAGATAGCCACCCACATGGGGAGGCTATGAAGGGAGAATTCCTCCAGCTGTCGGGCAGGCTGGGCAGGCTGGGGAGCTGGAGTGGGCTCTCAGAATGACTCTGCCTCCTTTCCAGTTGGTATTCCCTCTTTCCCTCCCATCAGGGCCCCACATCAGACAACTCTCACCCCAGGACCACTGAATCTTCACCCCCGGATGCCAGGGGTGTCCTGTCCTCCCACCTCACCCTGTCACCATTTCCTAGGCTGAGCATGGGCTCCCCATCCCTTGGGTCTCCTTCCCTGTGACCAAGTTCATTTCTCTTATGACTGTCTCAGCCTCAATCCCTAACCATTATCTAGCGTGAAGTGGCTGTCAAGGTCAGCACAGGCTGGGCTGCTGACAGGAGCCCTGTCCCCTCTTCTGCCTTGGCCTTTAGCATGGCTCTGCTCCAGGAGCCACGGCTGCTGTTACCCTCTTACCAATCTCTGAGGAGGGCTTGGGGCCACTATGGGGTTAATTTCCCCACGGGACAGAATGGAACAGGGACAGTGGGGATTCTGGGAAGTGGGAGTGGGGCTGGTAGGCCTGGTGTGTGGGGCCAAAGGGAGGCTGCTGCTAGCGATCTTTGTCCTGTCCAGGGAGGCTCGGGGAGGAGAGAGATCTTGTAGTGTCCTACTTTAATAGGTTTTGGGGATTTTGCTTTCCCCAAGGGTAGGAGACAGGAAAAGTAGGGGGAGTTGTTGTAGAACCTGGCCCTTTGAGAAGTTTCTGTGCCAGCCTGCGCTCTTAGCCTCCATTCACACACTTCCCCAGTTGGGTGGGCCCTTTTTTAAACGTGTCCCCCAAATCAGCTAAGACAATTTGGGCCCCCTTGACAGTTCTGGAGGCAGATGGGGAACCATTTTTCAGGATTTGATTTCCCAGCCATATTGGCTAGCAGCCCTGATTGTCTTAAAGGCTGCCTGGGTGAGTACTTGAGTCCCAAGGTCTAGGAAAGGCTAGGCTCTGTGTGGTGCAAGAGGAGCCCCTCAGGAAAAGCCCCTCAGCCACACTCCAAGGCTGAGTTTTTCTTGCTTGCCTAGGCAGTCTCAGCACTCTGGGTGCTTCTCTGCCCAAGGCGTTCCGGGCCCAGCCCCTCCCTGGGCTGCTCCTAGCGCTCGGGTGACTTGACACTACCCTTTCTGCTGCTGCTTCTTTTACCTCATCCA